>CAUYRT010040290.1:0-10331 GCA_963574885.1 Lepilemur ruficaudatus
AGAGAGAAAAAATTAGCTGGGCATGGTGGCGCATGCCTGTACTCCCAGCTACTTGGGAGGCTGAGGCAGGAGGATCACCTGAGCCCAGGAGTGTGAGCTTGCTGTGAGCTAGGCTGATGCCACGGCACTCTAGCCCGGGCAAAAAGAGTGAGACTCTGTCTCAAAAAAAAGTCTTCTCGTCTTAGACAAGGTAGCATGAGAAAAAAAGAAAAAGAAGTCTCTGCCCGTTAGATAAAATAGCAGCCATGCAGAATAGGTGTTGTTTTTTGACCTGGAGGTGGTGACACAGACTTCTCCAGGATCGTGCTGACCCAAGGGCCAGAAGCAGCTTCCCGAGCTGTCTCCGCTGCTGCTTTGGCTCATCACCTCACATCTCGGCTGTGTCAGAGGACCGATCAGGCCTGCTCGCAGGGGATCCCTCCTCCAACACCTCCACCCTCTCTCAGCCCGCCTCTCCTCCAGCCCCTCCGCTCCCCAGCGCCTCTCTGCTCCTCCCACTTGGGCAGGGACTCAGTACCTCCCTCAGGCAGTGCTAAGGCTCCTGCCTGCTGTGGCTCCTGCTTCGTTCTCCCCACCTCCCTGCCCCTGCAACCCGACCAACCCACTTGGACCACTGGAGACCCCGGCATGCCCGACTCCTGCTCTCCCTTGCTCCCTTGGCCCCAAACACCCAGCTCTCGCACCCCTCGCCCAGCTGACACCTTTTCCTTCCTCGCCTGAGCGGCTGCCTTCTCTGCTGTCAGACCTGCACCCAAGCTGGGCCCAGTGCCCCCTTGTCTGTGACCCTGCTGTGGTTTAGATGTGTCTCCCAAAGGTCATGTGTTAGAAACTTTGCCCCCAGTGAGGCCGTGTTGGGAGGCGGGCTGAATGGCAGGTGTTTGGGTCATGGGGACCCCACCCTCGTGAAAGGATTGATGTTACTGCGGGCGAGGACTGCTCACAGAAGGATGAGTTCCGCCCCCTCTTGCTCTCTCGTGCTCCCTCTTGCCCCTTCCGTCTTCCACCGTGGGCTGGCACAGCAAGAAGACCTCGCCAGATGCTAGCCCCTCTACCTTAGACTCCCCGGCCTCCGGAACTGTGAGGAAATAAATTTCTGTCCTGTTTCAATTGCCCATTCTGTGGTGCTCTGTTACAGCAGCACAAAGCAGGCTAAGGTCCCAAGATGCCCCGGGCTCCCCCTGGGGATGTCTATGTGTGCCTTGGTCCACGCTGCTCCCAGCCCCTTGGCACATAGTAGGTGCTCAAGTAAGGGTTGTCAAATTCGTTCATTGGGGCCCTTCGTCTGTTGCTAAAGGTTGGGTGAGGCCCCCAGGGCAAGGACAAGGGAAGCTGGGTCTGGAAGGGGTGGAGCCCTGGCCTGCCCCTGGGGGAAGAAGTCTGGGACACACAAAACTGTATGTGGGAAGGACCTGCTGTCCAGAGGGTCAGGGCCGCCGCCCGCAGGTGGTGGGACTTACGCAAGTTCTCAAGGAGGCGCAGTGGCCACATGTGTGAAGGAGCAGAGGCGGCAGAGCAAGGCTGCGCCTGTCAGAGGGAGGACACACCCCTCGGGGCTTTCTCTGCTGGGGCCAAAGGCCACAGACAGTCCGAGTGGGGTGGCCAGAGAGCTATGCTTCAGGCATGGCAGGCTCCTGCCAGCGGGGCTGGATTCACTGGCCTGGCCTCCCCTTGGGCAAGTTTCCTCCCACAGGCTGCTCAGGACTTGAATGAAGCAATTCCTCCCCCTGGGGAGGCCCCAATTTCAAAGCGAAGTAGAGTCAGTGGCGTGCTCTCTCTCTCTCTCTCCCACTTCAGAGTCTGTTTCAGATGCAGTTTTAAGATCATAAGTTTAAAACTGCAGTGATGTGCTGGAGTCAGATATGAGGGGCTCATGAGAGCCAGTTGTGCACGTGCCTTACTAACTCAGTGGCTTACAATCAGCCACTGTGGGAGTGTTTACACCAGGGTAATCAGCAAATGCTACAAACCAGGGCACCTGCCCCCACCGAAGAATAGTTACCAGCGCACCTCTTCTGAGATTTCCTTCTGCCCCAACCCTTCCCAAGCTCTATCATGCACTTAAGTGACAAGCATTTACTGAGCACCAACTGAATGCCAGCACAATGTTAAGCAGGCCTGCCATGATCCATATGTTTCTTTTAGGAGAATTAGGAAAAGGCATATCTTCCTCCTGGCAGACACAGCCCAGTGCCGGCGTTCATGGTTTGACAAGTAGAATATGGACTGGATTCCAGTCCCCACTTGTGCAGACACAGCCTGCACACCCAAGCAGAGCCCTGGCCCTGTACGGAGAGGTGTTGACTAACTCCTGGTCTCCCCTAGAGGCACTCACAGCCTCACAGGAGATGACACAAACATAATTACAGTGCAGCATGGAAGGGGCAGCAAACCAGTGTGTCAAGTGTTGGGAGAGCACTGAAAAAGGAGCAACTCACTAGTCAGGAGGGCTTCCTGGTGGACATGACATAGCTTAGCCATAAGCGCCAGGGCAGGAGAGATCATACTTGACCCCGGAACCCCTCATGGGGCCCGGCCCTGCTCTGGACATGCACTGGGCTCTCAGCCCCTTGTGCTACTTCCTCCACTGACTCACACTGTCTTCTAGAATGTGGGACGTTCTCCTGGACAACTGAATAGACTCTGAAAAAAGGTTGAAGTTGTAAAAGAAAAAATAAAGCAGGAGATAGTTCTATCTTCAAGAGACTAAAGAGAAATGACACATAATGTGTGATCCTTAATTAGATCCCCTTTTAGAAAAAGAGAAAAAAGTAGGAATACAGAACATATTGGAGAAAACTGGGGAAATTTGAATTTGGATTGCACATTAGCTGATATTAAGCAATGTGGAATTTCTTAGGTGTGAGAAAGTTTGGTCGTAGTCGTGTGGGAGACTCTTCCTGTCTCTAAAAGATGTGATGAAGTAGCTAGGGATGAAGTATATGATGCTTGCGATTTACTTTCAAATGGTTCCAAATAGCTGTATAAACAAACAAACAAAAACTGTGTGCATGCCTGTAAGAGAGTGTGGATGGGGGAAATGTTAGCCTTCAGTGCAATTCATTGCACTGTTTGCTCAACTCTTCTGAGGATTTGAAAGTCTTCCAAATAAAAAACAGGGAGGAAAAAAGCCAAGAATGAGATTCCAGGGATTTGAATAGGGAAGTCCCCGTGCTGATCTAACTGTCCTTCACCCAGTAACTCCCACCCTCCACTCAGCCCCACATTGCCCCATGGAAACAATGGCCAGGCGGGCACCCCTCCTTGGGCCACATCTGTCCACACCTAGAAAGCCACCATCCATCTCCGTTCACCATCCCCCTAAAAGGGGAGCCCCCTTCCTCCATGACCCCGTGATGCTTCAACAGCTAATGGGGCTTGGCCTGGCAGCTCCAGGCTTGTGGGTTACAATCAAAGAAAGACTCACTGAGCCTCAGCACCGAAAGGAGGCAAGTCCCACTCTCCCGACCTAGAGATGTGGGACAGGGAGCCCAAGAGGGTAAGTGACTTCCCAGTGCTCCGGAGTCAGACAGACCTCTGCCTCTCCCAGCTCTGCTGCTCATTAGCTGTGCAGCCTTGGGCAAGTCACTTGACGTCTCTGTGCCTGTTTCCTTACTGGAAATATGGGATAATATCTACCACACAGGGTTGCTACAAGGATGAGACAAGATAAAGTTGAAACACCACTTCCCATTCCCCAGCATGGCCCACCTCCCTTTCCGGCTTTACTTTTTCCTAGCATTTCCCAGAATCGAGTCTTTTCCTCATTTATTTTAGAAAATTTCCACCTGCTGTTACTAAAATATAAGCTTCCTGTGAGTAGGGAGTTTACTGTTTTATGCACTGCTCTATCCCAAATGCCTGGAGCAGTGCTTGGCCTGCAGCTGGTGCTCAGCAAGTATTTGTTGAGTGTATGATCCACGTAAAGCTCTTACAGCTGTGTTTGGCACACAGTGACCACCGGGTAAAGGCAGCAGTGACAACAGTGGTGATGACATTGATGAGGGTGAAATGCTATTTAAGCCACATAAAAGCTGGGTTCTGTACACATACAGTTTATACCCATTTTACCAATGAGGAAACTGAGGGAGACTCCACGAGGCAGGGTGACCTGCGCAAGCCATGATGTCAGTAGTAGAGCTGGCACTAGATTTTGCCCTCCTGGTTTGCTGGGGATGGACTTGCCTAAGACCACTTCCTGGGGAGGAAGCTCCTCAGTGGGCAGAAGGCACCTTTGGGGATCACAAATGCCCTGGGGGGAGGGACAAGAGCCTTGGAGCAGGGTGGACATGGGCAAGTTTTGCTCACGTGGTAAGACCCAGTCACGGTACTTGGAAACTCAGCAGTTTCATGTGTACTTCCTGCAGAGATAACATGCGCAAGGCAGCAAGATAAGATTCCCAGTGCAGAAGCCTCCAGAACTGAAGCGCTGGGGGAAGAGCCCACTGTGGGAGCCTAGAACCGAGTCTGCCAGGCTCCCAGAGTGACAGAAGTTAGAATCCTGCAATACGTTTCCTGCAGCCACATCCTGGGACGTGGGGCGCTCTGGACACGGCTTTCAGCAAGCTCCCAGCCAAGCTGCATCTCTGCAGCCCATTTCCAGAATCTTCCGGACATCCGCCCAGCCCCCACCCTGCCAGGGGCCTCAGCATCTGCCCTCTCGGCCAGTCAATGCTTCTTTCCCAGGAGGGACACTCAGCGGTCCCCTCCTCATGGGTCAACAGGTGCCCTACAGTCATCATTGTGGTAAAGTTGGTCACTTGTCACCATCAGTCAGGATGGTGCACTCCGCCCCTCTATTTTGATCAGTCACAGCAGCCATCATGGTGTTACAGCACACCCTAAAAACAGTCTGTGCCCCCCTCTTGGCCGCTCAGAGACAGCAGGGACATCCTTCGGTCAATGCATGAATGCGCACGTGGAACGTACACGCGAACTCTCCGTCCTGCGCGTCCCCCACTCCCACACCGTCAGCCCGGGTCAGACGCAGCGCCCCTCGCGGCGTGCGCAGCGCCCTCTGCGGTCACTCAGAGCGACAGCCCTCGGAGCCAGCCAGCAGGGCGCCCCTCGGCCGTGCCCCCCTCCTCCGCCGCATTCCCTTAGTGGGTCATTGCACCTCCGCCCTTAACCGTCGGAGACCCCTCTCAGCGGGAACACAGAGAGCCCCGCGGCGCTGCTCCTCCTCCCCAAGTTCCCCGCCTAAGGAATTACAGAGTGTGAAGCCAACGTGGGAGCAAAGGGGTCCTCCCAGGCGTCTGCGGGAATCGCTCCCCACGGAGGGGCCAGGTTAGCAGAACAAGAGGAAGCCGAGTAGGAAGGATGGGGTGGGGGTGGCCCAGAATCACAGCTTGGCACCTTCAGAGGCCTCGGGGCCTCCCCCTCTCCTTCACTCTGTCACTAGAGGGGCTGGGATCTGCCCTTCCCGCCACGGACTTCACTGACTGCAGATAATAGCCATGAACAAAATTACCAAGTTAGTGGGCCTGAGAGACCACCTAGTGCCTTGTTCTAGTCTACTTATCCTCCCTCCTCCCCTGATAGAGAAACTGAGGCTCTGGGAAGCCAGGTGACTTGCCCAAGGTCACGTGGCCTTTTAAGGGTGGTAATCTACCCCAGTCTCCGGCCCAAGTGCCCTCCCTTGCCCTGCACCAAACCATGCAGGGGCTCCAAGTGCATGGGAAAGAGGGCTCCTCCTGCACCCGTGACTCACAGGAGCTAGACAGAGACCACAGCTCCCTCCATCCTCATCCTCCAAAGTAAAAGAGGCATTGCAACTCTGGGGTGATTCCCACCTCTCAAAGGCTCCCAGTCGGACACGCAGACCCGTGCTCCTGGACCCGGTAAAGAGGTGACCGCTGCCCTGCGGAGCCCCCGAGCTCTGGGACTGTTAACAGCCTTGGCTCTTGCTTAATCACCCTTTCCGTTCCCCAGCGAGCCAATCTCCTGTGCTCATCTAGGGGACTTCCTGTGGAAGCAGCCACTGGCTGTCCTTTCACAATCTTGCCTGGTGCCCTTGCCCTGGTATCTTGGAACTGGAGGATGCTCGGGCTGGCAGGGGGGCCCTTCTAAGCAGAGGTTCCGAAGGGTGAGGTGAACTGCTCAAGGTCACCCAGCCCTTAGTGGCACAGCCAGAACTTGGGCCTGAGTCCCTAGTCCCAGCCAGCAGGTTGATGAGCATGGCTGTGGCTAACACTGGGCATATGCAATGCTCTTTGAACCTCAGGGGAGGCTTACATCTAAATCACCTTTTAGGGAAGAGTCTGACCTGATACCAAAATATATTGCAGAGCTACAGCCATCTGAACAGTGTGGTACTGGAACACCAATATAGGTGGATGAATCAGTGGAACAGAATACAGAATAGACAGGAAGAAACTCAAATATGCATGGGAACTTAGTGTATGATAAAGGCACCATGTCAAATCAGTGGAGAAAAGATGGTTTACTCAATAAACTGTGTCAGGGCCGGGCGCGGTGGCTCACGCCTGTAATCCCAGCACTCTGGGAGACCCAGGCGGGTGGATGGCTCAAGGTCAGGAGTTCGAAACCAGCCTGAGCAAGAGCGAGACCTCGTCTCTACTAAAAATAGAAAGAAATTAATTGGACAACTAAAAATATATGTAAAAAATTAGCCAGGCATGGTGGCGCATGCCTGTAGTCCCAGCTACTTGGGAGGCTGAGGCAAAAGGATCTCTTGAGCCCAGGAGTTTGAGGTTGCTGTGAGCTGGGCTGACGCCCATGACACTCTAGTCCAGGCAACAGAGTGAGACTCTTGTCTCAAAAAAAAAATAAAAAATAAAAAATAAAAATAAACTGTGTCAGGAGAATGAGCTAGGTATTTGCAAAAAACAAACGTAGGGTTCTAACTCTAAAATCGTTCCAGATGGATCAAAGCTATAAGCATTTTAAAAATCACAAAATTCTATGTTGTTTGGAATTTGCTTCAAAATAACTGAGGGGTAGGGAGCGTGGCTGGGGCATAGATGACACGAGATTCATTATATTCTTTTGTGGGTGTTTGAACCAATCCCGTAAGAAATCAGAGGATAATTTTTAAATAATCTTGGATCGGGCAAGGCCTTTCCAGGTACATAACAAAGCATCAGAAGCCATAAAAGAAAAGATTGAGACATTCAACTATATAGACATTTTTTTAAATAAATAAAACAATGGAATGTCAAAAAAAAGTCAACATTGACAAGTTAAAAGGCAAATAAACCGTGAAAAAATTTTCACATATCAGAAAATAAGCTAATTTCCTCTCTCTATAAAGAGCTCCCACAGATTAATGAGAGACCAATAATGCGTTACAGAAATTGGTACTGTATATTAACAGACAATTCATAGAGAAAGAAATGCCAATGGCCTTTAAACATGAAAAATGTTTGCTCATAATAAGAGCAATTTTTAAAAACTACAACGAGGTATCATTTTCAGCTATCCAATTGGTAAAACTGAAACAAAATTGATACGTTGTGTTACAGAGGATGTGGGAAAACACTTTCACCAACTGTCGGCAGGAACATACACTGGCACTTTTTTTATGAAAAGAAATTTGTAGTATCTATGAACATATAAAATGCAAAACTCTTTTTACTGGGCAATTTCGCTTCCAGTCATTTGTCCCACACATAATACACAGTATGACAATGTAGAAGGACATTCATTAGATCGTTGTCTATAGTAGCAAAGGGTTGATTGGAGACGACCTGAATTCCCATCCACAGGGAACTGAAGCCGGAGGCAACGGCAACTGCCTGGGGTCCCAGCCACTCGGGAGGCTGATGCGGGAAGACTGCTTGAGCCCCGGAGTTGGTGACCACTCTGGGAAACACGGTGAGAAAAATAAAACAGCGAACTGGTTAAATCAGCCCTGGTACATCCTTACAATGGCACCCTACGCAGCTGTGAGGAAAATGCGAGAAAGATCCAGGCGGACAACCGGAAATGACCTTCAAGGTACAGCGTTGAATGAAAAAGGTGCAGAATAGTGGGTTCAGTGCGCTTTGCATGAGAAAAGCATGTCTGTGTGTACGAAATGTATGCGACAGATACGCACACAGGTTCATATATGTTTATAAACGCATAGAGAGTTTCTGGCAGGATCTACGAGTAACCAGTCACAGCTGGGCTGGAGAGAGCATGGAGATGAAGGAGGAGGGAGAGTTAGGCTTCACTGTTTACTTTCTACATAGTTTATATTTTGTATCCTCTTTGCACATCACCTAGTCAAAAGCAAATTCAAGAACAATCTGTACTTACACAGACAGTGAATGATGAAGAAAACATAGTAAAATGTTAACCTTCAGGGAATGTTGGTAAAGGGACTATGGGGATTATTTTACTATTTTTGCAACTTTTCTGTATGTTTGAAATTACTTCAGAAAGTTTTAAAAATTAATAAATTTAATTGCTAAACAAATGAATATTGTCACAACCAACCATCCCTTTTACCCCTTTTTACAGCTGAGGAAAGTGATACTCAGAGAGTTCCTAGCGGTTACTTGAAATAAATAAGACGTGCATTTATCTATAATATATTCTGAGCACCACTGTGTGCTGGACACTGCTGAGCACTGAGGCTATGAAGTGAAGCCAGCTGAGGGGCAGCGTGGGGGTGGGCGCGTGTTTGAAGTGGGTGGGCAGGGGAAGGCCTGTCTGCCGAGGTGATGTTGGAACAGAACGTGTGAGAAAGAAGGTCTGGAAGAAGAGTGTTCAGGGAGAGGGAACAGTGCGTGCAAAGGCCCTGAGGCAGGCGCATGCTCTGTGCACAAGAGGAGGAACAGCGGGGAGCCCTGTGCGACTGGAGCACGTAGGAGAGGGAAGAGTGGAGCAGATGAGGTCCAAGGAAACAGAAGGCTATGTAAGGGTTTTATTGTAAGTGAGATGTATGCTCCAACTTAGGTTTTATTTATTTTTAATATGAAGTCGGGGGAGCAAGGAGGGGGATTCAATTTCCTTTTTTTTTTTCTTTTCTGAGATAGAGTCTCATTTGCCCTGGGTAGAATGCAGTGGTGTCATCACAGCAACTTCAAATTCCTGGCCTCAAGCAATCTTCCTGCCCTGGCCTCCCAGAGTGCTAGGATCACAGGTGTGAGCCACCACGCCGGGCCCCAACTTAGGCTTTAAAGGGACCTGCTGGCAGCCGTCAATCTGGAGAGTAGACCGTCCTGGGCAAAGGCAGAAGCAGGGAGACCAGCGAGCAGGCTGTCAGTTACAACAATGCAGACAGGAGGTAATGGCTTGGGACCGGAGGGCGGCGGTGGCAGAGGGGATGAGAGGTGACTGGACTCTGGCTATGTGCTGAAATACTGCCAACACAGTTTGCTACTGGGTTGGGGCAAATGCAGCAAATCCAGGACCTTCTTTCCAGCAAGGGGCTCTCTCTGGTTCTCTGGAAACAGAGTGAGTTTGGATTTTTAAGACCCAACCTCAGGATCTCGAGGCATCCTCAGTTCATCTGCCCCCACCCTCACCGGCCCAGCTCCTGGCCATGGAAATAAAGGGGCAGGGAGAAGGCAAGGTGGCCACGCCCTCTCTGGTGGCACCTGAGTGCCGGGGGTCCTGTGGGTGGTGAGAGCTCAGCCTGCCTTTGTCCTCAGCACCAGCCCGGGAAGAAACCTGCCAGGACGCAACAAGTGCTGAGAAAATAATTAGATCAAAGCACTTTTGGAAACAGTGGCGCTAATTTTTAAAATACAGTGTTGCTGGATTTTAAAACACTGAGCTCAGAAACTAACTTTTATGAAAACGAAATTAATGAACAAGGATCAAAGACAGTGAGACTGTTTTACGATGAAGAAAGTTTTCACACTCATTAATTTTTAATTCCCCACAGATGCTTGAGTTGCCTTCACCCCTTGATAAATCCAGAGCTCCAAGAGGCTCTGTACGCTGGTGCAGCGGCGACAGCCCAGGCTGCAGCCAGGCCACCTGCGCCTCCCTGCCGGCCTCCGGCTGCTGGCGCCACACAGCTCAAGGAGCAGCTCAGGTGAGCGGGCAGTCCCACGGAAACCAGGGCCAGGGTGGGAGTTTCCAAGCTGAGTTTGTGCAGTGCTTTGCGTAAGATTGAGAAAAGCTGCTCTGGGTTGCGGCGCTCTCTCTGCTCATGCTTCCTCCTGCGACAACCGATGGTACAGCTTCGGGCTGGGGAGTCACAGCCCTGATGCATGCAGCCAGGCTCTACCCAGACCTCGGCCTCTAGGTACAAGTGCGGTCCCAGTTAACGCACGGCCCCTCAGCTGTCGGCCGCCTTTACTCCGCGGGTCACCTGAGGCTGTGCAGGTGTGGGAGAATGGCGCCTGTGTGTCATCTCTAAGAAGCCCAAACCAGGG
>CAUYRT010040291.1:0-10008 GCA_963574885.1 Lepilemur ruficaudatus
AAGACATCTGCACCCAAATGTTTATGGCAGCACAATTCACTATTGCTAGGTCATGGAAACAACCCAAGTGCCCGTCAATTCATGAGTGGATTGTTAAAATCTGTTATATGTTCACAATGGAATATTACTCAATTTTAAGAATTGACAGTGAGTTAGCACCTCTTATATTATCCTGGATTAAGCTTGAACCTATTATTCGAAGTGAGGTGACACAAGATCCGAAGAAGGGGCCCCACTTGTACTCGCCATCAAACTGGTATTGACTGATTAACACTATGGTGCTCAAAGGGTGGGAGCGAACACTGGGGAACTGGGGGGTGGGGGGTAAACCCACGGGGCACTGTGGAGGGGTGGGACATGCTTGAAAAGTAGTTGGGGAGCGGAATTAGGGGTCTCAATAGGGGAAAGAAATTTCTCTAAAACTGATTTATGTGATTAACTGTACACCTTAGTAAATTCACTGAAAGTCATTTAATTGTACACTTAAAAAAAATGTGGTTATGCTTTTCTTCAAAAAAAAAGAAAATAGGCATGGGCTTAGAAAAAAAATCTAGTTGTATGCATGTTCATTACAGAGTGATCTATAATGGCAAAAAATTGGGATTTAAATGTACAATAATAGAAAATTCTAAAATATGGCATAAATAAAGTATAGAATATTTTATAATTACTGAAAAGGATGTTGTGGAAGAATACGTAAGAAACAGATATTCTAAATATATCATAAAGTTTGTTTTAAAAGATAATTACAAAATAGTATAATCCAATTATTTAAAATGTACACTAAATGGAGAAAGAATAAACATGATATACACCAAAATAAAAAAAAAATAAGAAAGGAGGGTGGGCAAAAGAAATATTGAAAATGCTGTTCTTTCTTGTACTCTGACCCTAGGTTATCCACAGTGCAAAGGATACAAGTCTATAATGGGGGTAGGGAGAGAATGCAAGGAATGAAGCATCCATTAAACAATCCTGGAGTAGACTCTGATACTGTATACCATCGTACTCTTCTAGCTTATTTTATGTTTGATTAAAATAAAACTAATCTGATATCTCCAGAAGCAAGATATAATGATTTGCAAAGAGATGTGAGAGATCTTAAGTCTTTGGGATTTCTCCAGTCTTGGTCTTTATCCCCCAGTGATATGAAAGTCAAGAGGAGAACAAAGCATGCTGAAAGAAAGGAATAAGTGTCAAAATATATCAAGTGCATATCAAAAGATCCAATTCACGTCTGCTTTTTCACATACTGTGCAAATTTGATCGTGTTACATATTTCCTCTGAGTTTTAGTACCCTTATCTATAAAATGGAGATGATATCTACCACACAGTGTTATTGTGAAGATTATATAAAATAACCTATGTATAAAGCAGCTATAATAGATATTTAATAAACATTGGTTTGTTTCTCCTTAAGAATAAATTTTTTTAAACAGCTTTTGGGACATTCAACCTGTATTATTAGTTACGGATATAACTTCTGATCAAATCTTAAGGACTCTTGATCCTTTATTGAGAGCTTACATAGTAGAAGAAAAATGTCTGCTAATTCTCATGACAAACTACTGTATGATATGTTCTCCTTTTCTACATCTTATTTTCCCACAATAAATATTTATTCTAATATTTCTAAATATTATCTAAATATTGCCTGGCATAGGCTAGATGGAAAAGAGAGAGGGAGAGAAGGAGAGGAGAATAAAGGAGAGAGGAAGGCAATGTGGGTTGAATTATTTACAGTGTGTAGACTCATTGATGTTATTATAGGTGAATATCATCTAACCCTTGTATATGAATCTCTGTTAGTGAAATATGTAAAAAATAGTCTTGCTCTTGCTTTTTTCTTTCCCGCAATTTCACATTGTTATTATTTATACCCCAACAAAATATATCAACCTGAGTAAAGAATGAAGGTCCTAGGCTCATGAGTTGTCTCGGCACCTGCTTTCAAAATATTCTAGGGCCACTTTTAGGAAAAGCAATAGCTCTCAATTGGAAATTCTTTCAATTCTACTAGCACAGCCTTAGTTTTCTACATATTACTGACAAGTAAGCTCACTGGAAATCTTAATGTTCACTTGATATTTAGTTCTGTGGCATCCCTTGACATGTCTGAACAACAGTGCTGCCTGATTTCCACTCTTTCCTCCCTCTCAGGTTTTTGATGTTTGTGATTTCACTTATTAAGGCTGAATTCACTTACTTTTTAATGCTACATCAGTAATTACACAAATACCTTCCTAAGTTTCCAACATGTAATAAACATGCTATTTGCTTAATTTATTTACTCATTATTCCATTTATAATACTATGATGGAATATGATGGGCAAAAATGCTTCTTAGTCTAAATTCAAGAAGAAAATGCAGTAGCAGGCAAAAAGCTCAATGTTCAGTTGTAATTTACTCACCGAAGAAAGGAAACACTAAAATTTGTTCATTAGGTACAGTATTTGTAAATAATACGATGTAGTGGGGAAGTCTTAAATTATTGATAAACTTGTTAACTAAATGAAGGTCAGTCCAAGATAAATATTACTTAAGACAAATAAACTGTTATGAAAACAATGGGGAAAAGTTTCCTTCTAATTTCTAATGAAGTAATATTAAACCAGAGGTTCCTAAAAATGTTTTCTTTGGATCATCCCCTGTTGAGAAGGTACAGAGGAAAAATTTTGTTGTGAAAAAATATGCCAAATGCTACAATTTCTTGTCTTTAGGATTCAAAATGACTATGAGCAAATCAGGACTTAGAGATGTCCTACAGTTAAAAAAATAAACAAAACTGGTTGACTTTGTTTTTATTTCCTACACTTCACTACATTTTTTCCCTATAACAGTTTTTAACATCCAACATTTGGGAATATTCCATTAAGCACATTACTCTCTTCTTTAAGATGTCCTTGGATTTTAACAATACAATGAATGACATGTCTTGTGAGGAATTTAAAAAATGATCACTATGATCTCAAACAGATCAAAACAAATATTTATAAATCTTAATACCCTCAGGGAAAAATGATATGATCTTCATTGGAGGTATTTGCTTATTAGACATATTCTTAACCACTACTTCTAGAATACTACCTTGCACTTAGTAATCCTACAATAATTACTTGTTTAGTGAAAAATCCTTATATGCAAAGATCATATGATCTTTATGTCTCACAAAGAAATACTAATTTTTCCAGCTTTTTCCAATTTAAATCAGTAGAGGTATTGAAAAAGATATCTGGAATGAAGCAAAAATCAATTAAGAGTTTGGAAAAAATTGTAGTAAATGTTGAAGAAATATGATATTTATCTTAGTGACAACTTAATAGTGTTGTTCACTACATGAGGAGTGAATATGCGATGAATATTGCAACCACATATAAACTAAAAACCTTTGTTAATTCTCCACCAAATTTGATCTCTCTTCTTTGCAGTTTGTTCCATTCTTTTCACTGAAGGCACACTACCTGTATTACAGTTGTTGCAACTGAATGCAATGCAATACCCTGCAATTCCACAAACACTTTTGGAGTGCTGCTATAGGTAGGGTGCTAAGGTAAGAAGTTGAAAGCACAGAATCTAATCTCTGAAGAGGGAGAGAAACACATAAATAGAAGGAACTGTGACAGAGTGGTTAAGAGTTTAGACCATGGATGTGAACTTAAATTCTGGCTTTGATGCTTGCTAGATACATGATCTTGTACAAGTTATTTAACTCTTATAGCATTAAGTTCCTCCCTCTGTAAATAAAACTACTAATAAAACCTACTTCACACAGAGTTTATGGGAAAGCTAAATGACTTAGCACTGTGCTTTGCACATAATATGCCCAACAAATATTTGCAGTGTTCATTAAATGTTAAGTGACTAAAAACAATAGCACATGATAGTACTAGAATAGAGATATAAACAAATTTCTATGTGAGCTCAGACGAGGGACCAACTTATCCTGCCTGGAAGGTGTGTGGTCAGGAAAAGTTTTCCAGAGTTTTTGCTAGGAAAGCAAAACTCCAAAACTTACTCTTGGAGTAAGAGTCCATAGAGCAAGGGGGAGGACAAGGGAAGGACAATGTAGATCGAGATAATGGCATGAACAAAATCAGGTGACCCAAAATGGCATGACACATTCAAGAAAAGGACAAGTCAGGTGGTGTGGTTTCAAAGTACCACAAGCTGGATGGCTTAGAACAACAGGAATTTATTATCTCATAAGACTTCAGGAAGCTAAAAGTGCAAAATCAAGGTGTCTGCAGGGAGGGTCATGCTTCCTCCGAAACCTGTAGAGGAACCCTTCCTTGCCTCTTCTCAGTTTCTAGTGGTTTGCCAGCCATCGCTGGCATTGCTTGGTTTGTGGACGATTCGCTACAATATGTGTTCACGTGGTGTTCCCCCATGTCTCCTCACATCATCTTCCCTCTGTGCACATCTGTCTCTGTGTCCACATTTCCCCTTTTTATAAGGACGCATCATAATGTTTAAGGCCCACAGGAATAGACCTCATTGAACTGTGAGGACCTGATCTTCAAATAAGGTCACAATCTGAGGTACTGGGGGTTAGGACTCCAGAACATGTTTTGGGGGGCCACAATTCAACACACGAAAGGTGATATTGCTTGAGTGTAGGGTTCACAGAGAAGGAGGACCGGGTAGCAAGCAAGCAGGAGTGGTCAAAAAGGCTAGAAGAATAGAATTCTGTGATGCTTTGGAGTGTGCACTTTATTTTGTAGAAAATAAGGAAACAATGATGGATTTTACCCTGAGGAGCAGTTTGGTCAGATCCATATTTTAGAAGATACGTTGTGGGTAGCGTTGAGGATGAATTGGACCATGGGGAACCTGGAAAGAAGGCTACCACGGCTGGGTATTACTACTGTTCAGGAGAAATACATGGTTCATCCTGGGGCAGAGCGCACGGCAAGAACAAGAACAGATGGAGGAGAGACCTGGGCAGCAGGGCAGACCACACGTGGTTGTGCATGCATCTGTTTCCTCTGGAAAGAGAGGCCCTTGAGGGCAGAGATCCTGTCATACTCATTTTGAATCCCTCCACAACATTTGACACAGTGCTTTGTGTCTTAGCTTGGGCTTCCGTAACAAAATACCATAGGCTAGGTGGCTTAAACTACAGAAATTTATTTTCTCAAAGTTCTTGAGGCTAACAGTCCAAGAGCAAAGTGCCAGTATGGTCTATGTCTGGTGAGGGCTCTGCCCTTGGGTGTAGGTGGCCACCTTCTTGCTGTGTGCTCACATGACCTCTTCTTTGTGTGAGCAATTGAAGGGGGTGAGTGCCGGCTCTCTGGTGTTTCAGAAGGACACTAATCCCATCATGAGGGCCCCACCCTTATGATGTCATCTACCCTTAATGACCTCCCAAAGGCCCTGTCTCCAAAAACCAGCATATTGGGGGTTAGGGCTTTAACATATGAATTCTGAGGGGACAAAACCATTCAGTCTATAACACCTTGTACGTTGTAAGGATTGAAAAAGTTTAACTGCATGAAAAGAAAGAATCTACTCTTACCACTGGAATTTGTGTTGCCAGATTAAATAGAAGATGCCCTGTTAAATTTGAATTTCAGATAAACAACAAATAACTTTTCAGTGTAAGTATGCATAATAACTAAAAATTTGTTATCTATCTGAAATTCAAATTTAACTGGGGATCCTATATTTTCATTTGCTAAATCTGGCAACCCATAGGTATATTTAAAAAGAAAAAGCATGTATTTTCTAATGCAACAAGACCTCTTTATATTTGGGACATGCAACACTTGGGACACATTTATACTAAAAAATTATTCATTGTTTATCTGAAACTGAAATTTAACTGGGCGTCCTGTATTTTTATTTGCTAAATCTGGCAACTCTAATTGGGATGTTTGGCTGATTGGTTGGATTGCAAGTAATAAAAAGTAATCAAGAAAAATTTTGAAGGATATAAGTTAAAAAAAAGCATTCAGTTTCACATGTGAATAAAAATCACAGGGCCTCTAATTGAAGCCCCTTACGGCAGGGACTGTATCTTACTTACCTTCGTCCCCCAGTATCTATAAAAGCATTCAACAAATATCATCAAATAAGAGTTTATTGGAGTTCCAAAGGACTCCAAATTATGAGACATTCTAATAGATATAAACAAAATTACATCACTACCTCAACTCCAACTTCTCAAGTTCTAGAAACCTCCAGACCTGCATTCCTATTTGACCCAAAGAGTCCTGGAGGCTTGGGAGCTAGCAGTGGAAGATACAAATCTTGAGCCCTTCAGGCCCCCACCCTCCCCCGCAGCCCACCAGTCAGTGCTCTGCGCAAGGCCAGACACTGCCAGTGCCACCCGCACAGACCATTGGGTCTGCGTCTTGTCTACTCAACCCTCCACAGAGCCTGCTGCCCTGGCTTTGTCCTTGCCCGTGCTCTGTCCTGGTCTCGGGCCCTATGCTATAATGCTGTGACAATTTTGCCGCCTACCTTGTGCACCAGAAAGAAACTCCTCCTGGGAAGCAGCCCTGAGGCTCCTGCTGGGGGTGGGCCTGTCAGAGCTGACACTGCACAATTACTTTTCCTAAGATTTCCCCAGGCTGACTCTCTTCCTCCAGCCCACGCCACAGTTTCACTGGACACATTTTCTACTTACCTTTAAGCCTCCAATATCCAGTCAGATCCTAATCCTGGAGCCTAACGCCTGTGATGAAATGTTTGTTTTGGACAAGATTCGAGTTGAAGTCTTGAAAAAGCCAACAGTAAACAAAAACCTGTTCTTGCCTGTTATCTACTTAAGTTATACTGCTCTATACCGAGATTTCCTACATTAAGACAGGCATGGATAAGGCTTTTGTGGCTTAACGCCAAGCATTCAGGCCCATGAAAATCTCCTAAGTGACCTGGATGTCCCCTCTACCTAGTTTCACACCTGTGAACAGATGGTGAGAGGCATCTGGAGACAGGGAATGATTTGCAGTAGCCAGGATTGCGGCCATTCCATCATCCAGTTTCTTGCGTAATAGGTCTTCTTACTTCTCTATTCTAACATCTTTAAAGAACACAGTCTCTGAGTATCTGCCACACAGTAAGTAGGTTTTCAAATATCCCTTTCTTTCCCTATGAGCATTCCCTGACTGAAGTACACTCAGCTTTCAAATGAGCGTAAGTTCAGAAATATCCCCAGACAGACAGACCCCAAGGAAGGCCTGACAGGGGTTCTTTTCAGTCTGTGTTTCTCGGGTTTTGAGAACTATTTTTGAGTACAGCAATGTGACCCCCAAAATCAGGTCATTGCCTCGGCGAGCACGTCAGATCATCCACCAATGCAGATGATGAACTGCATGCAAATACGGACAGCCTGGTGGTGGGTAAAGTCATACGACATATGTGGATAACATCTGTATCCTCTGTAAGTCCTCTAAGAGTAGAGTTTTCAAAATGGAATTATGAAAATATAAATAAATGTTCCTAATAGGTAAGTTTTTTAAAAAATACATTAAATTACTATGGGAACATAATGGATTTCCTTCCTTGAATTTGTTTGTTCAAAGGGGCTATTCTTCAAACTAGAAATCTTTAGGCGAGCCCTCCCGAAAACCAGAATACAGCTAATGACCTTTTGAGGGCTGGTCCCTCAGGAGCCTATGACACTTTTCTATTCTCATATTCATTCACCTCTTTCAAGCTTGCTCCTTATCACTGAGCTATTTTTTTAATCTCATCAGAATGTTCCCAAATTGCCTCTGTTGGTAAATTATTCATATAAGGTAAAAGCTTTTAAACAGATTTGACAAGACAACTTCTTTAGCAAAGTCATTAAGATAAGAGACCTCAGCAGGGATGGAAGTTATTCAGATTAGACACAAAGCCTCCCTGTGAGAGCCATGGTGTTTCTGTTCTCTTTCTTCCCATTTCTACCTCACAATTTTTTTTTTTTTTTGTATCTTTAACTAAATGTCATTCAGTATAACAAATCACCACTTAGCCACAAGTAATGTAGGTTTCTGGCAGTGTGCAAAACCATTTCACTCACAGTATTATAAAACATTCAACATGGAAATGTAGCCTGAGGAAAAAAATTCATTGGAAGTTCCGAGGTGATTTCAGAGACAGTGAATGTTAAAGACAACTTCTTTCTGGAGGTTCTGTGGCGGCAGTAATGAAAGAATTGGGTCAAGACTGGGTGCAGTATGTGTGTTTGCCCAAGATAAACACATGCATGGCATTCTCGAAAAGCACATATGTGCTTATTTGGAAAACATTTAGCAGCTGCAGAATTTTCAGGCTAACAAAAGATGCATGCTCGAACTTCAGTGTCACTGGTTGATGACCTCAAAATCCACTGTCAGCCTGAAGTCAAAAGAATCAACACAGTTTACCCTGTGGGTCATGAAGTTTAAGGGGCACCCTGAATAAGGAGAAAAATGGTGTCAGCCAAATTATGACATTATTTAGCAAGCAGGACACAAAAAAGAACTTCAAAGTTTTTACCTGACTGTTCAGAGCTTCCTCTCCATATATAATTAATTAATTCAACTCCACAAGTAATCACAGGTAATTTGCATGAATCATAGTGTTAACAACTAGACAATGCTAAATGCAGAACTTTGCAGTCTCCATTTTGTTCATTAAGCTGGAAAATAACCCAGCTTTCAGAAAATACTTTATTTGCTCATGACTCATCTATTAATTACATCGTTATCATGTCTTGAGTATTTCAACTTGCCAAAAATTGTCAGGGAAGAAATGGCCGTGGCACTGCAGTTATTTCCCTTATGAAAAGAAAAGACTCAGTGTGTGGAAAACTAAGGCTTAGCTTGGCAGTTCCCCCTGGATCCCATGGTTGTCCTGTCCCTGTGAGACCCTGTGCTGTGGGCCAGCTCTGCAGAGCCAGGCAGGGGCAGAGTATGGTGGGAAGGATAAGACAAAGGAGCAACCCATGCAGACAGCCCGATGTCCCTCTGTGGACAAGTAAACGCTCTTTATTTTGTTTGTATGTCATTATTTGCTGAGAGTAGCCATTACAACTCTTGAAAGATGGCAAGACCCTATATTTCCTTCGTGACATTTTTCTTGGAAAAAATGTAAGTGCCTTTTTACCTAAAGGTCACAAAGAGTCAGTCTAAAAGCTAAACATAACCTCAAATAGGTTTTGTTGGGCTCATAAAATTGTTTTTTTATGAATAGTCTGTATTAATTGTAAGCTTTAAAAATGAAAAGATTCTGGGGGGGTGTTGATAATGGGGAGGCTGTGCATGTGTGAGGGTGGGTATATATGGGAGATCTCTGTGCCTTCTGCCCGATTTTGGTATGAACCTTAAACTGCTCTAAAAGTAAAGTCTCATTAAAAAATGATGAGATTTCATGTATATGCTTCTATATCTGGCCCTGTTTGACTACCTGGAGGTTGGAGCACCATTTGGAGCTGAGCTGCTGCTCTCCCCTTTACAGCTAGTCAACCGGTTTGCCAAAGCCTTGCTCCAGCCTGCTAGCTTCCCTTACATGCTCAGCCAACCCGGGTCCTGTGGAGATACTTGACTTTCCAACTCTCTGCTCTCGCCCAGCTCACTAATTTAATTTTTTTGAAGTTTTGATATATGTATACATTATGGAAGGATTAAATCAAGCTAATTAACGTATCTATGGCCTCACATACTAATTGTTTTGTGGCGCGAACATTTAAAATTTACTCTCTTCGCAACTTTGAAATATACATTATATTATTATTAACTACAGTCACCACGCAGTACAAGAGATCTCAAAAATTTACTCCTGCCTAACTGAAACTTTTGTACCCTTTGGGCAACATCTCCCCTATCCCTCTCCCCTCCCAGTCCCTGGCAACCACCATTCTATTCTCTGTTTCTATGAGTTAGACAGTTTCAGATTCCACATATGAGAAGATCATGCACTACTTGTTCTACTTCTATTTTTTGTCATCCTACTTGGTCATGATTTTCAGATGCTTATTACAATGACACATTGAAATTACAATAGCCATTACTATGAAACACACCTTTTTAAAAAAAAA
>CAUYRT010040292.1:0-12093 GCA_963574885.1 Lepilemur ruficaudatus
ATTAATTGGCCAACTAAAAATATATAGAAAAAAAAATTAGCTGGGCATGGTGGCGCATGCTTGTAGTCCCAGCTACTCGGGAGGCTGAGGCAGGAGGATTGCTTGAGCCCAGGAGTTTGAGGTTGCTGTGAGCTAGGCTGATGCTACGGCACTCTTGCCTGGGCAACAGAGTGAGACTCTGTCTCAAAAAAAAAAAAAAAAACACATAGTTTTAATATGAGTATCAACTTTATCCCTTCTCCACCAAATAACTGTATTAATTCACATTTATTTGAGCACTAACTATAGCCCCTTCAATAAAGTCGTAACATTCTCCACTTCCCCAATATCACAACCAGAAGATAATACGCATCCTTTCCAGAGTTAATCTCTCTAGCAATGCTAAATCCTAACCTTCCTGTCTTTTTAGGAGCTTCACTTCATCAATTATCCACTATCTCTGGTATTTTTAATTTCTCCCTCTCTAATAGCTTTTAACCTACAACCCATACATTTGCTGAAACCTCTCTCTAAATTTTGTACCCTACTCCCTTTTTCCTTCTCTTTTCAGTCAAACCTGTAAGAGAATGGTCTACTTTCACTGTCACAATTTTTGTCACCTTAAATTAACTTTTTAACCCACTGCAGTCTGTTTTCTGCCTTCGAACACTCCACTGAAACTGCTGCCACCAAGGTCACCTATAATCTCTTAGTTGCTAAATCCAACTCTCCATTCTTATCTTACTTAACATTTAACACTTACTTAACAGCAGAATTTGACCCATTGACCAAGGTCTCTTTCTTTAACTTCTCTCCCTGAGGCATTTGTGATCACTTTCCTTTCCTCCCTGTTTTCTTCTGCCCTGTTTGGCCCACTCCTTCTCTGTCTTGTTCAAAGGCATCGCTTCATTTTATTCCTATAAATATCAGCATTTTCCAGAATTATTTATGATCTTGCTCTCCAGATTCTACTTCCTTGTCTCACCCACCCCACAGTTTTAGGCTGTTACTTCTACTGGTGGTTCCCAAATTATTTCTCCAGACCAGATGTCTCTTGAGCCATAAACCCATAAGCAATTTTGACATTCCTTGAGCATCTCAAACTCAAAAACAAAAACAAAAACAAAAACAAAAAACCCAAGAGTGAATTCATCAGCCTCTAAATTGTTCTTTCTTTTGTATTCCCCATTCTGTCATCCACTTCCCCACTCCTTCCAAATATCTTAGAAACAATATATGATTCCTTTCTCTCTTACCATCAATTCCTGTTGATATAAGTTTCTTAATATTTTCATCCCTTCATCTCCAACATTAATCCTTTAATTTAATCCACCGTATCTTTTTCTTAGTTTAGTTCTTTCTTCCTTAGTTTAGTCCTACCGTTTTCAAATGCTCATACTACACATGGTTTCCAGTGCTACTTTTCCAAAAGGGAACTATGACCAAATCATTTTTTTGTTTTGAATCTTTAAATCGTAACATAAAATCCAAACTATTTAGTAAGTGAAGCATACCAGAAATACTTACTAAATAAGGCATACTTTGTGATACTTTCCTGCTTACTTCTTATACCATTTGAGAACATTTTTGATTATAAGTAACAAAAAGTCCAAAGTAATAAGAATAAAAAATATAGGTATATTTTATTCATGTAAGAAGAAGTCTGGAAGTAGGCAGTGCTGAATCCAATCAAAAACGTCATCTAATATCCATGATCTTTTTGTCATTCTTCTCCATCTATAGCCTGTTGGTTTGCTATCTCATAGCTATAAAAAGTTTATTTTGGTTTCAGGTATCACATTTATATTAAAGGCTGGAAGAAAATGGAGAGGGAGTGCTAGTTACACCTGCCCATTTTGTCAGGAAAAGCAAATGCCTTTCTAGTAGTCCTTAGAATACCTTCACTTGTTTTGCATTGGCTATAACTAGATTACATGGGCACTTCTAGTTAAAAGAAATCCTAAGAAAATCAACTCTTTAGGTTTTCCAACCTCATGGTGGAGGCAAGCAAAAAAGGGGGTAATTGAAAATTGTTAGGCAACAAATTCTTTGTTAACCAATTAATCTTTCCCCAGCATTCTCCTCCCCTGCTATATACATGACCTTATATCCTAGTTATACTTAAATATTTGAAGTTCCTGGAAACATAGCTATCTTTGAACTTTTTACTGTCTCTGGCTAGAATTTCCTCCCCATCCTCTCTGCCCTTTACCTGGATAACTCCTGCTCAGCCCAGTCATCATTTCCCTATACGAAACCATTTCCCTGATTGGATTCGGTCTCCCGTGATTTCTCATAGCACCATTGTGCTTTTTACTATTGTAATCATATGATTCTCTTTCTCCCCTGGAAAAGTCCAAATTCCTTGAAAGTAAGGACTATTTCTGGTTGTTATTGGGTTAAAATACGTATAATAGAAAATTTATGATTTAACCATTTCAAGTGTACAATTCAGTATCATTAATTACATTCAAAATTTTGTGCAAGTATCACCACTATTTCCAATTTTTTTTCAGCACCCCAAACAGAAACTGTACACATTAAGTAATAACTCTCCACTTCCTCATTCTTCTTGCCACTGATGACCTCTAATCTACTTTCTGTCTCCATAAATTTGCTTATTCTAGATTTTTCTTTCAAGTGGAACCATATAATATTTGTCATTTAGTGTCTGGCTCTTTTTTCACTTAGCATAATGTTTTCAAAGTTCATTCATGTTGCAGCAGATATTGGAAATTGATTCTTTTTTATGGCTGAATAATACTCTATTGTATGTATATACAATACGCCAGATTTTATTTTCCCCATTCATCTCTATTTCTTTTCTAAGTCTTCTATATCTTCATATCTTAGCATATCACCTGATGCCTAGTAGGCACTCATTAATGTTTTTTGAATGAGTGGATGAATGCCAGATATTCTGTATCTTTCATTTACTTTTATAAAAATACATTGAACATCAATTTTACAGACAAATTTGCATATTACAACTTTATAGTGAGGAAAATAGTGAGCAAGATAATCGGTCATCTATACTAGTTTTTTTTCTCTAAAGAGGGACAAGTCCAGGCAATTGACTAGAACTTGCATAGTTGCCTGCTGTTTTCTTTAATGACACAGCTTTGATCTATTGCACAGGTAAGTGAGAGGGTTTAAAGGGCAAGATTGAAGATAAGCATAAGTCAGGGAAGCTTTTGAATGCTATGTTAAAGAGTTCAGACTATTTTATGAAAAACAGGCCAGTTTTAAGTATTTTGAAGAAGTGCATTTTATGATATGCTGTGTTTTCTAGAAAAATTACAGATATGTAAAGAATGCATTAGAGCTATAATCCATATTAATATGTGCAGCAATCTATACACAGTTCTTTTCTACATGAAGAGTTTTAAAAGGAGTGTTAGTTAGTATAGAACTTCTTAGAGACCCACCAGTAGATTTCCAAGTGATTTTGATAAATTCTATTTTCCATTTCTTTCATTATTAAGACAGATAACTTTTTTGCAAACAATGCTTGAATTGAGTATTGGAGACTCATATGCAGGACCAAAGAGTTCTGTTAAAAAAAAAAATAAAGCAAATATGTATTATCTTTAACTAAACCTCAGACAAAAGTAAGTTCATGGAGAGAATTTTCTCAATTAATTTATTTCCAATAAGCTTATTTTAAACTTTGACAATTCCTCCAGCTTAACAAGTAGCAAGCGTGTGTGTGTGTGTGTGTACACATACAAAGGAAGCCAAATAATATTAATAGAAAAATCAGAAATAAGATTTTATAAACACAAGTTATGTGTTTTGTGAGGTAGAGACTTAAATAATTTTACAGTAAGATTTTAAAAATAATTTGTTAATTATCAATACTTAACTATGCTTCATAGAAATCAAGTTCATCATTGTTTTCATGGAAATTCTGTAATAAAAATTTGAATAAAAATCCACCATATAATCTATGCCACTGGCCTAATTATGTGAGCCTTAAGAGCTCCTTATTATTATTTAATCAAATATTAGAAATATTTATGTATTATATTAATATTTGTGTTTATATATTGAAATAAAATAAAAATATTATGTTTTTATTATGGATACATAATAGTTGTATATATATATGCATTCTATTGATGCATGATACATTTATTTTATATGCATGCTACTTGTTTGCCTGAATATTTTGAATGTGTATTATTAAGATGACATATCAATATAAGGACTGGTTTACTAAATAATAAATAGTAGAGATATAAAATTTATAAAATAAATATAGCTTGTATATCTGAAAATTTGCCAGAGGAAAATGGAAATTTTTAGGGCTTTCCCTGATTTCAAAATGTGCTGACATATAACTGATATTTGTAGCCAGGAGAACAATGTGTAACACATGGAACTATCTGTAATAGAAATAATTCTTTGAGATCATTCTCTGTTCCAGAGATCCCCAAAATATGTTCTTCAGAGCAATAGCTCTGGGCAAAACACCCTATAAAAGAGTCCTATTATCAATTATATCTGAGAAAGTATAGGTTAAGATGTATGTGAAAACAAACCACCCAAAATCTCTTACAACAAATGTGTACTTTTAATTCACACTACATGTTTATTGGGAGTTGACTGTTAACTTTGCTCAATGTCATCTTCACTACATGTCACAGCCTGAAGGCAAACTGTCTGGAGCATTGTTGGACTCATACTATACACTGGTCTTAATGTTTATGCTGAAATGTAACAGTCGGAGATTTTTAGCTGTCCACCTAAAATTGAAGCTCTCCCTTCTACAGAGTAGAGGTGTCACTGGGAAATGCTTCTACAGACAGAAACTACAATGATATTTTCCAACTCTTTTTCAATCAGATGTAGCTATTCAACTCAGGTCTGTGTGATGAAATATGAATGGCAGTGATGCATTTCACTTTAGGCATGCCTTATAAAATCTTTGATGATGTAATCTCCATGATCTGTACATCAAAACCTTGGGTGACTTGGAAAACAGCAGATTACAGAGGGCAAAATCTTCATATGCACAGATCCTAGAACAATCCCCACACTTGAACTTACACAAGACTTTTTTCTTGACTTTCTCTAACTAATAAATTATTAGCAGAAGTAATATGTGTTAATAAAAGGCAATACATTAAATAACCAGTGACTATGTCACTATAATGCCCTTTGATTATACGACTGACTGGATCTTTCCTGGTAACATTAAGGATACCCATGATCAAGAATTATATTTCTATTTTGTTAAGCCATTGAAATTTGTGAGTTTATTTATGTAACTAGTGTTAGCTTAACTAACAGACCTTACTAAAGGCTCCAAGAAGTCCTAAATTGAAGGATCATATTTATCAGTGTTGAATCAGGGTTCCCCAAATTTATTTGACACTGGGATCTTTTTTTCACATAACACTAACATCTTTCAAATTGGTGTCATTTGTTTAATGCTTTGGTAAATATTCATGTAATTACACTGCTTCAAATATTAATTGTATGTTATTTCTGCTGTGCAAAACATTTGAAATAGTGGGCATGTGTTTTTCAGGTAGAAAGAGTGAGGGAGA
Organism: Lepilemur ruficaudatus; assembly: GCA_963574885.1. Classification (NCBI taxonomy): domain Eukaryota; kingdom Metazoa; phylum Chordata; class Mammalia; order Primates; family Lepilemuridae; genus Lepilemur; species Lepilemur ruficaudatus. The sequence continues at coordinate 5,535 of CAUYRT010040292.1, forward strand.
CAAAAAGTATTCTGCAACTCCAAAAAAAGGATAATAAGTGGTTTGCTTTATATTCTCCATAGCTGGAATAAAAAAAAATTTCTAAAAGCATACCTAGAGGAAACAGAGTAAGAATGTGTGCTTGAGATGTTTTAATTTATAAATGAAAAATTAGTAACTCGTATTTTGACACTTAAAGACCAATGGAGTGGGAGCTGTAAGATAACTAACAAAAGATAAGAAATAATAGTCTGTTATACTAAAATATCCAAGAGGATAAATTTATCTTCATATTCATACTTAAAAACTAAAATTTTATATTTTACCATCATCCTCATTTTATCTATTTTAACTTTATTATTTTATGATGATTCTTGAGAATAAAAATAAAATATAATAATTCCAAATACCTAGAATATGTCCAAATTCTTTTGTTTCTTTCCATTACAAAATGCCATCTTGAGATGTTACCTTCTTTTATACTGATTGATGGGAAGAGAAATGGTATTAACACATTGGTGTAATGTTTTACATTAATATAATTTTGTTCTTTCCAATGAGTCTCAAAAAAATAAATAAATAAACAAAAACTCAAGGAAGGGACAAGGAAACTGAGGTTCAGAGAATAAAACCCCTCAAATTAGTATAATTACTAAACAGAGCGTTCAAATACAGATCTTCTTACTCTAGTTCAGATATTAAAGGAAACTGAAGAAATGTAAGCTTAGGTTACTTGTTGGAAACATTAATCACATACAAGCTAAATTTATCACTTCTACTGATCAGGTACCATGCCCATTAGTTCTTTTTATCCAGGATCAGTGATCTCATTCTTACTGTCCCCCTCCTCTCTTTTTTATTCAACTTGTCATCCACACTCCTGATTCTTTCTGAAACTGCCTCTCAAACATATCCTTTGATTTTTTCCAACTATGTGTTATAGTCGAGAACTCATCAATTCATCCCTGAATTACTGAAACAGACTCTCAATGAATTTTCTTTCTTTTAGACTGATCTACACATCATGGATGTTGCTTACCTGGGGTTTCATCACTTGGGTTCCCGACTCAAAAACATATTTTCCATTTCCTGTATGATTAAAATCCCATGTTCATAATTCTAAGTGCTTCCTGTTTGTTCTCACATTAATGACTAAATTTCATTATTTATGTAGATGAAGGCTTCACAGTGGTGAAGGATCATTCTCCACATCCTTCTAGCATGGCATTTCAACCGAAGCCTTCAATTCTTTATGTCAGAATATCTTAGCCTTGAGGATGGTATCATGCTCTTGACCTTTGTGTTGTCCAGGCTATGAATCTTGACTCACTGATGGCAGTGCAAACTCTTGAACAGCAGGAGCTATAACCTGAAGATCACCTTAAATCTGACAGGCTTATATAATATCTTGGGGAAATAGCAGTAGAAATTTTTCTTTGTGATGTCTACCCTTTATTCCAACATAGTGTTACGTGATATCAATAAAATGGTTTATCAAATATGGAAGAATTGAAAGTCAAATGAAGAAATTAATATTATTAATTATAAAATATATATTCATTTATATGTATATTTGAACATGAATCTAACACTTGTCCTGTTCCTACATCTTCACATGTACCACAATTTGAATGTGCAGAGAAAATGTTAACTCCTTTAATTTTTCTGTAACTAATCTGGTCTTTTCCTTAAGAAAGATTAATAAGAAAGGAAATTAATTCAAAGTTTTACCATGTAACTAAAACAGTCCTTTTGGCCAGGCACCATGGCTCACGCCTATAATCCTAGTGCTCTGGGAGGCCAAGGCGGGAGGAATGCTTGAGCTTAGGAGTTCACGACCAGTCTGAGCAAGAGTGAGACCCCGTCTCTACTAAAAACAAGACAAAAAAAAAAATTAGCCAGGTGTGGTGGCGTGCGCCTGTAGTCTCAGCTACTTGGGAGGCTGAGGCAGGGGGATCCCTTGAGCCCAAGAGTTTGACGTTGCTGTGTGCTATGATGATGCCATGGCACTCTAGCCCAGGCAACAGAGCAAGATTGTCTAAAAAAAAAAAAAAAAAAGAACTAGAACAGTCCTTTTAAATAATACTTACCATTTTAGTGGGGTTCTCAGGTAAACCCTTTATGTTACTTCTCTCCCTAGGATGATGTCTTGTGTTGCTGCTGGAAGTAGTGACCTGGCCACTTGGTACTCCATTGGACCCAACAGCCCTCCTGGCCAGCTTGAACTCTCCTAGTCCTTGTTGACAGTATAGACCTCTCTAGAATTTGGCTGAGATGAAATTGCTTTCTAGCTCTTCAATTTTGGTAATAAAGAGCCTTATTCTCATTCCCACAAACCTCTCTAGCAAACTTCCCAGTCAGACTCATAGATAATTCTGGAAACAAGGGTGGCTCAAGAATGCAAAATGTCAGTGTCTCCCCTTGATTGACCATGCTACCCAGCCAAGTTGATCTTAGATTGGTCTACAACAGTCTTCGTAGAGACTTCCTCCAGGACTCTCCAAAAAGAAACAGGGGTTGGGGGGTGAAGCATCCCCTGCTACCCTAAGTATTACTCTTATACAGCCCAGAGAAGGAAAACATCAATATACCTTAATTATGCTCCTTTGCATTCCTACATCTCTCTTCTTTCTCCTTCCACTAATCTCCAAAATTGAAAGGGGTGGGTTTTTCTTTACTTATCCTCCCTTTCCCAAACTTCAGTTAAGCCTTAATGGTGGCCAGAGTTATCTCCTCTTCTGTGGGAGACTTCTATGAGCATGGGTCACGCAGGCTTGGTTGTTAATGCTAAGGTGGGAAATAAATCTGGAAAGTTGTCTTTCAAGATAATAGTCTTCCTTGCTGCTTAACTCTGTTTTGACTTTCAAAATCTAGATATACACCGTACACTTTTGTCTTTCCGAATGCATTCAGCAACATTGCTAAATCCCCTCTCTGTCCATGTCATTCCTCACACACAAACTCAGAGATGGATGCCTTACACCAAGACAGTGAAGGGTATGCACCCTAGAAAGAGGAAAAGGAGGAAAATTACATTAAAATGTACAACTATTATCCTTGTTAGAAAGAATTTAAACACATAGTCTATAGTTTCATATTCCCACTTTTAAGATTGAAATTTTCCATGCTGTACTTAACTGTGAAAACACTCCTATTTCATGCCCATTATTCAAAATCATCTCCTCTCTCAAATCTCTTCTTAAAACTTCTCTGAAACCTTTAAGGAGCCTGAAGGTTTTTTCTTAAAGACAAGAAAGCAGGTTGAATTCAAATAAAAGACATAATAAGATAGACCAGGCATATGGGAAGAAAAAATTAATAAGCTCACCTCTTTCAAGTAGCTTTCTCCATTGTGTTTTTACATTTTAACTCCTTGTTTTATTTTTATCTCTAGTGTGGAAATATTCTTCATGGATTGTAATGCTTTCCATTTTGAAATACATCAAATTCATTTCAACCTCTACTAATAATAGTAGTAAATTTAAAATAAAATGCCAGTAAATGTCACATTGAATTTCTTTCTTACTCAAATGGAGATAATAATGCCTTTTCCAAGACCTTCTCAAAGAATCTATGAGGATAAAATGAATAAAGTTTTAGGATGATTTAAGCTTATTAGGGAAACAATATAAAGTATAATAATTCACATCTCTTCAGAGTTCACACTTCCTTGGCCTAGTTTCTAATTCACCATAATTTTAGGCCTTTGGGGTCTCTCCTGTGTTCACAGATATTTTATATCTGTATGCAAAATGAAGTAAGAAAAAGTGCTTGGATGGTAAATACATTTATTAAATAGTCAATGGCATGCAAGCAGAAAGTGAAGCAAATGAACAAAAAATTAAGGATTGTATGATCTTTGAAACATTCAATTTTATTGCAGGAAAAACTGTATTTGTGTAAAAGTGTAATTTATATTATATTCAGATTTGTTCCATTTTTAATTTTTAATAAAATTTTTGGTCTAGAAATAAATTTCTACACCTTTGACCTGGCTAATGGTAAAATTTTAAAGTAAGTTCCAAGCCTTCACAGCAGGTTGTGCTGGCTCAGAAGGCTACCAGTATCGGGCTATAAAAAGGCAAAGATGTTTTTCGATTTCAAGTTTGCTCCATCAGTGGGATTATATATGAATTACATCTTTTTTAATAATAGAGAAATATGGACAGTTAGCAAAGTGTATTTTATGATACACTTATAATGCTTTATCCCAGAGAGTTTTAAATGATTTAAAAATAGTGTTCCTTTAACATCTTGTCAAATTAAAGAATATTGTAATCATCACTAAGGAATGATGCAAGATGCCACGCATCAAATGACACCTCGAGTGCCCCATTGTTTATAGCAGATTTATAAACCAGAGCTCTAAAAATTTTACATATTTTATAAAGTCCCAAAATACACATTTGCATGAAATTTTTCTTTTCTTTCATTTTTTTTTTAAATCTTTTTAGGAGCTATTTAACACTTGGTTTAGATGGAAATCAGTGACATGAATGTAGATCTGCCATTTTTCCTAATATTAGAGAAACAAAAAATGTTAAAGATCTACCTCTCTTTCCCTGACTGGTCACACGTTCAGATAAAAGAATGACTCGAATGTATGAACATCAGCAGCTCCCAGCGTTTGCTTCATCCGGAGCCTGCTGGGCGTGGAGAGGAGTGTGCAAGCCTTTCCAGGCTGGAGGGGTTCCTTCGGAAGGGTTCAAATCTCTGGCTGCAGCTCTGATGAAAAAGAATGTTAAATAAATTCTGACTTGTTTAGAAATACGTGCCTGACTTTTCTAACGCCAGTATCTCTGTGCCTGCAACTGCTAAGGAAATGTTCCCACTTCTAAAATATCAGATGACGCTGTGGGGCATTCATTGTTTCAGCAAGGCCTTATGATCTGGTGCGTGCAAACTGTGCACATCGTCCTCACAGTGCACATTCCATAAACCACTCTGGGGATATTTCAGCATGACAAAAACCAAATATTTATTATTTGTGTGTTAATTACTTCCTTCCAAAAAATTCCACAAAAGCAGGATTTTTGTTGTTGTTGTTTCTTACTTTGCTTATATTTTTCTAGTTAATGAGCAATGGATCTATATAAAAATATAAAGTTATATTTAAACTATAATATCTAGATACTCCCTCCCCTTGCATACTCTTTCTACTTATCTCTTCCTACTCTCCCTCTCCTTTGCTCTGCTACAGACAACTAGTCTACTTCTCACCTCAAGACTCTTGTACTTGGCTATTTCTTCTGCCTAGAATGTTCTTCTCCCATATTATACCATTCAGATTTCTGCTCAAATGTCACCAACTCAGAGAGCTCTTTTCTGACCCTATTGTCTTTCTCTATCCGTGATGCTGTTTATTTTTCTTCATATCATGTGTTGCTGACACTGGATTTATATAGCTTTTAGTATACTTTAAATTGCCCCCCCTTCCACTAAAATGTAAGTTCCATGAAGGCAGGAACTTTGTCTATTGCATTCATTAACAGGTTACCCTGCACACAGTGCATGTGATTCAAATTACTGTCTAATGAATGATTAATTATTAATTCATGATTAAAGTAGAGATGAACTGGATACCAATCATACAAAAAACTGGGAGTACTTATACAAATGTAAAAACAATAAAGAAAATACTGCATACATTTTGAAAATGGTTAGTAAATATCACAAAAAAGTTAAAAACCAGACTTTTCTCATAATGTTAGTTTTACATTCATTTTAGTCTTTCTCTCTTCCTTCTCTCATCCTTCCTTTCCCCTTCCTTTCCTTTCCTTCCTTCTTTCCGTCCTTCCTTCCTTCCTTCCTTCTTTTCTTTTCTTTTTTTTCATTTTTTTCTTTATTGAAGTATACTTTACATATCATGCCTTTACCCCATTTTAAGTGTACAATTAAATGATTTTTAGTGAATTTGCCAAGATGTACAGTTAATCACATAAATCAGTTTTAGAGGAATTCCTTTCTGCTATTGAGACCCCTAATTCCACTCCCCAACTACTTTTCAAGCATGTCCCACCCCTCCACAGTGCCCACCACGTCCCTCAGAGGTGGGTTTACCCCCCATCCCCCAAATCCCTAGTGAACACTCCCACCATTTGAGCACCATACTGTTAATCAGTCAATACCAATTTGATGGCGAGTACAAGTGGGGCCCATTCTTTGGGTCTTGTGTCACCTCACTTTGAATAATGGGCTTAAGCTTAATCCAGGATAATATAAGCAGTGCTAGCTCACTGTTGTTTCTTAAAATTGAGTAATATTCCATTGTGAACATATACCAAATTTTAACAACCCACTCATGAATTGATGGGCACTTGGGTTGTTTCCATGACCTAGCAATAGTGAATTGTGCTGCCATAAACAATCAGGTGCAGATGTCTTTATCATAGAATGTCTTATGGTCTTTTGGGTAGATGCCTAATAATGCTATTGCTGGATCAAATGGTAATTCTATTTTTAGCTCTTTGAGGAATCTCCATTTTCCACAAAGGTTGCACCAATTTGCAGTCCCACCAAAAGAAACTAGCACTAGAGCAAATAGACAACCAACAGAATGGGAGAAAATATTTGCTCTCTA
>CAUYRT010040293.1:0-25163 GCA_963574885.1 Lepilemur ruficaudatus
GAGCAGGCAGCATTCCGGCCTCCATCCCGTGACAGGTCCGCGTCCCTGCCCGCTGTGCTGAAGGGAACTGCCCACCGGCACCTTCACAAAGGGCCTGAGGTCAGGCAGGGAGGGGCCTCCTCTGGACTCCTTCTCTGCTGCCCCTGGGTGGAGACACAGGCCCCAGGCAGAGGGGTCTGTGAGGGTGGAGAGGGAGTGAAGTAAACAGAGTCTCCTAGCGCTCATCACTAACACTCCAAACATTTCACTGACTTATCTGTTTGTCGTCTGTCTTCAATCCCTTTAGCGAAAGCCCATGAGAATAGGGATTTTTGAGTATTTGGTCCATTGCTATATCCTCAGCACCTAGAACAGTGCCTGTCACATCCTAGGAATGTCACATCCAAGAAGTGTTTGTTGAATGAATGCATCATTAGCATAATAATAATGTTACTAAATTCTGAAAGAAAGTTTAGAATGCCATAAGGTGTGTATCCTCAGAAACATCATTTAATTATTATGCAGATATCTTTGTTCTTTACCTTAAAATTCAAGGCCTCTGCCTACTAAGTTTTTACTTCCCCAAGTTAGTTGTCACTCAAAGGGAATGCCACCCTTAATCAGCCCTCCTTCATTTTGCCTAGCCTTGCTAAGTTCGCCATTACCACCTCCCTATTATGGAGCAGAGAAGACTTGCAAAACCCTGTTTTGCAGATCCCTGTTCTGCAAAAACAGAACTAGGGATCGTTCTAGGCGAGTTCATTGTGGTTTCAGTTAGACCCCATGGCCTCTCCAGCTTCTCTTTCCCTTGGAGCTGTAGCCACTCCAAGCTACAGAAAACTACATGTGGCTAAAGAAGAGAAGTATGAAGAGTAAAACTATTTCATGGTCTTCTAAATGGTATTTCAGGTGCAGGATATTATGTGACTTTACTGAAAAAACCTCATTGTAACACAGAGAAGATTTCTGATCTGATTTATCATCATATACCAAAGGCAACTTTGGAGTCCAACATTGGAGAAGAATTAACATTTATACTTCCCAAAGAGAGTGTGCACAGGTATGGACCCGAGAGGGTTGCAGGAGTTGTTTGCCTGTGCTGAGTGCTCAGTGCCGTCTCCCTGTCTGCGTGCTGGGCATAGGTACCCTGTGCTGTAGTGTGTGGACACCAGGCCTTTAGCATTTCCTGGAAAGACAGCACACTGCAGCAGAACACAGGTTCAGCTACAGGATTCCGATCATGTCACCTCCCTCCTTGAACCCTCAGTGTCTCCCAGCTGACTTCAGGTTAAAGCCAAATTCTGTAACGTGGCTTTACAGGGACCCTTGATTTTGTTAACTCCAACTGTCAGTACCGACTTACTGAGCTCAGGTGAAGATTTTTACTTTAAATTATTTATTTCAGACCTCAAATAGGTTCCCAACCCTTCCCTTTCTCCTCCTGAGCCTCTCATGTCACTGTTAGATTAGAATCTTATGTTACACTTCATTGAGAAAATAAAAACCATCAAACCCTCTTTATCACAAACCTGCAAAAAAAACCTACTTGCTTTTATACTGATTTTTTTCTTTCTTCCACGTTGGTGCAGCTGAGAGCTTGTTTCTCTTCCTGTCACAGTCCCATCCTTCAACACCAGCTCAAGACCCATCCACCCCATCTCCTCAAGAATTTCCTTGTTTGAGTGTCCGCTCTCTCATCTGCATCAGCAGTTTTTCTCTTTCCTGGATCATTTCTATTCACATGCTAACGTACTCCGAAGAAACACCTTCTTGGGCCTACCTCTCTTTCCAGCCACCACTCTGTGTCTCTGCTACGTTCCGTAAAGACTAGTCTAAACATGTTGCTTCCTCGCTCTTGCCTCCCATGCAAAGAAACCTCAGAATGACCCAGATGCTGAAATTAGCAGATAAAAATTATACATACTTAGCATCTTAGTCCATTTTGTGTTGCTATAAAGGAATACCTGAAGCTGGATAATTTATAAAGAGAAGAGGTTTATTTGGCTCACAGTTCTGCAGACTGTACGAGAAACATGCATCGGTATTTGCTTGGCTTCCAGTGAGGGCTTCAGGCTCCTGCTCGTGGCAGAAAGTGAAGGGGAGCCAGCCTGTGAGAGATCACATGGTGAGAGAAGAGGCAAGAGAGAGAAAGGGGAGGCAGGTGCCAGGCTGTCTTTAACTACCAACTCTCATGGGAACTCAGAGCAAAAACTCACTCACCTTCCCATCAGGGAAAGTATGAATCTACTCATGAAGGATCCATCCCCATGACTCAAACACCTCCTGTTTGGCCCCACCTCCAACATTGGGGATCAAATTTCAGCATGAGATTTGGTGAGGACAAACAAACCATATCTAAACTACAGCACTTAGTATTTAATAATAGAGAGGGACTTAATGAACGCACAGATGGGGGAATCTAATCAGAACAGTTGGAAAAGAACTTGATGGACATTCTAGAATTGAATAGTACGAAATCTGAATTGAAAATTCACTGGATGGACTTAACAGCAGATTGGAGAGTGCAAAAGAAAAGGTCAGTGAACTTGAAGACAGATCAGTAGAAATTATTGAATATGAAGAAAAAAGAGAAAAATTATTTGAAAGAAAACAAAGAGAGCCTCAGTGACAGTGGGACAAGTGATCTAATGTGTAACTTGAGTTCAAGAATGAGAAGAGAAAGAATGGAGCAGAAAAATATATAAAGAAATAATGGCTAAAAGTCTCCCAAATTTGATGAAAGCATTAAGTCACAGGTCCAAAACACTCAGCAAACCTCAAGCAGAACAAACACAAAGAAAAACTGTACTAGGGCACATCATAGTCAAAGTGCTGAAATCCAAAGAAAAGAGGAAAATCTTTTTATAATAAAAGCACCCGGAAAATAAAATATTACCTATGTAGGAACAATTTAAATGATAGCTGGCTTCTGATCAGAAACAATGGAGTCCAAAGACAATGCAATACTATTTTTTAAATCCCAACAGAAGAAAGCTGCAAAATCAGAATTCAATTTCGTGCAAAAGTATTCTTCCATAGTGAGGGTGAAATAAAGACATTTTGAGATAAACAAAAGCTGAGAGAATTTCTTACCAGCAGACCTACACTATAAAAATGCTAGACCAGACACAGTGGCTCATACTTGTAATCCAAGCACTTTGGGAGGCCAAGGCAGAAGGATTTCTTGAGGTCAGGAGTTCAAGATCAGCCTGAGCCAAAGTGAGACCCCATCTCTACCAAAAATAGAAAAATTAGCCAGGTATGGTGGTGAGCACCTGTAGTGCCAGCTACTCGGGAAGCAGGAGGATCGGCTGAGCCCAGGAGTTAAGAGGTTGCAGTGAGCTACGATGACAGCACTGCATGCTAGCCTGGGTGACAGAGCAAGACCCTGTCTCAAAAAATAAATAAATAAATAAAAATGCTAAAGGAATTTCCTCAATCTAAAGGAAAATGATACAAGAGGAAATTTGTATATACAAAAAGGAATATACACTTAAAAATTGTTAAGAGGGCCTGTAATCCCAGCATTTTGAGGGGCTGAGGTGGGAGGATCACTTGTTGCCCAGGAATTCAAGACCAGCCTGGGCAACAAAATGAGACCCTGTCTCTAGAAAAAATTTAAAAAATTATCCAGGCATGGTGGCATGGCTCCTGTAGTCCTAGCTACTGGGGAAGCTGAGGCTGGAGGATTGCTTGAGCCCAGGAGTTAAAGGTTACAGTGAGCTGTGACTGCACCACTGTACTCTAGTCTGACCCACAGAGACCCTGTCTCTTAAAAAAAAAAAAAGACAAGGAAAATTACCAGATGTTTTTACCTATTGCCATGTAACAAAACACTCCAAAACTTACTTGCCTAAAAAACAGCCATTTTATCACATCTCAGGATTCCTGTTTGATTGAACTCATCTGGGCAATTCTGCTCCATGTGCTATCAGCTTGGGCTACAGTCATGTGGGGGCTAGACCGGGTTGGAACATCTGAGACGGCTCATTCTCGTGTCTGAAGAGTTGTTGCTGGCTGCCATCTAGAAGTTCAGTGTTGTTGACTCAAGTACCTTGGTTCTCTTCCCTGGTCTCTCTTTGTGGTTTGGGCTTTTTATGGCATGAGTTTCAAGAGGGAGAAACCCAGGAGTGAGTATTCCAAGAGAGAAGGAACAGAAACTATCTGTCCTCCTAAGGCCTGGGCTCAGAAAGCCCAGAATATCACTTCTGTCCTGTTCTGTTTTCAAAGCAGACCAGGGTAGGCCACACTCAAGAGAGGCGAAATAAAGTCCGTTTTTTGATGTGAGCAGAGACTCGAAAGTAGAAGAGGGGGCTTGTTGGGGTCAATCTTTGCATACTAGTTCCCATAGTCCATCTCCTGGTCACCAATATCCATGTCCTTGCCACATGCCCACCTATAGAATACACTAGTCTCTCTTAAGACTGCTCCTGTAAAAAGTCTCATCCCTTGACAGAATGCATGAAAAATTCAGGATCTTGTTATCTGAATCATGTCTAGGTAGATGATGCTTCTCAAGTGTGGCTTTGTGTTCAACTCTTTGGTTGTGGTTCTTCTTGATTTGAAGACTTACGAAGTAAAGAGAGACATTATCTGGCCTACACGTACCCAATGCACTGACCATACAATGATGAAACTGGGGTAAGATGACCACAGTAGATACTACCATTCAGAAAGAGGAAAAATGAGAGGCACACAGCAGTTATTAGTCTGTAGCAATTCTGAATTCTAGCTGGACATTTGTCACCAATTTCTGCTTTTATAGGGGCAAGAAATGTATGTTGATTAGGACATAGTTTGGCTTCCTAAGAGTGGTTTTGATCAGCCCTTGCCTCCACCCACTGGGCTGTATGATCTCTGACTACAATGGAATTAAATTAGAAATTGATTACAATATGAAATGTAGTCCAGGCTTGGTTGCTCGTGCCTGTAATCCTAGCACTTTGGGAGGCCAAGGTGGGAGGATTGTTTGAGGCCAGGAGTTTGAGGCTGCAATGAGCTATGATCATGCCACTGCACTGCAGCCTGGGCAACAGAGGGAGACCCTGTCTCTTAAAAAAAAAAAAAAATCTAGAAAAACAACAAATAGTTGGAAGTTAAACAGCATACTTCTACTGGTCATGTGATGGGGGAGGTGGCTGCCTAGGCGGGTTCTCCAGTCTGTGGCCGACCAATAAAAAAAGCAAACAACATACTTCCAACATATCAAAAATTTTCAGATGTTACTAAAGCCGTGCTTAGAGGGAAATATATAGCTTTTAAAAACTTACATTAGAACAGAAAAAGGGCTTAAGATTACCTTAGTTTCCAACTGAAGAGATAGGAAAAGAAGAGAAAATTAAACCCAGATACTGTAGAAGAGAAGAAGTGAAAAATATAGGGAGAGAAAACAATGGAATAGGAAACAAAAAAATGGATAAAACTTAAAAAGCCAAATGTTGTTTATTTAAAAGTTTAATGAAATTGATAAATTAATTTATAAACCATTAAATGATAATCCATTAATTATAAGACCATTAGAGAAACAAAAAAACCACATTAACCAGCATTAGAAATGAAAGACTGCTCTAGTTACACAGCCTAACATTACAAAAGGATAAAAAGAAAATATTATGAATAAATAAATTGGTCAATTTAGATGAAATGGACTGATTCCTTGAAAAATATAGCTTCTCAAAGCTGACACAAAATCAGGTAGAAAAATCTAAGTAACCACATACCTATTCATGAAATTGAATTTGTGATAAAAAATATTCCCAAAAAGAAAACTCTAGATCCTATCAAACATTAAAGAAAAAAATAATCCCAATCTTTTAAAAAATAGAGAAAGGAACTTCCCAACTCATATTAAGGGCAGCACATCTCTGATACCAAAACCTGGAGGTGTGACGACAGAAAATCACAGACTAATATTCCTCATGAACATAGATGAGTTGGTGAACGGACTTACATGGAGGTTCCAAAATGGCTTTGTTCATGTCTGATTCTTTGGCAGGGATTGCTGGAAGCCTGGGCCCACCTGGGACTGTTGACCAGAACATCATACGTGTCCTCTGTAGCATGGTGGTTTCAGGGTTAGTGAGACATCTTACCTGATGGCTTAGGGTCCCAGAGAAATCAAGGCCCCTGAAGCCTTCTGTCTAACCTCCATCACTTCCACTGCTTCCTCTTTGTCAAGCAAGTCACTAAGACCAGCCCAGATAAAAAGAATAGGAATTAAAGGCTGCCTCTCAGTGGGAGAAGCAGCAAAGAATTTGCAGTTATGTTTTACCTACCTTGTTAACACCAAGATAAATGAAAGCATATGTCCAAACGCAGGACATGTAGAAGAACATTTGCAGCAGCTTTATTCCTAAGCATCCTTACGTGGAAACCATCCAGTTGTCAATCAGCAGGAGAATAGATGCTTTCCTCCTGTTGAATACTGTTCCACAGCTAGCAAGAATGGGCTGATGCATACAACATGGCTGAACCTCAAAGCACATTGCGTGGATGAAGCTAGATACAAAAAAGACCGTCAGATTCCATTTATATGAAAAGCAAGAAAGACAAAACTAACCTATGGTGATAGAAATCAGGACTGGTTGTCTGAGGGCATGAGGGCCTTTCCTAGCATGATGCGATGTTCTATGTCTCGATTGGGGTGGGATTACACATTTGTCAAAACTCATCAAACTGTGCCCTTAGGAACAAGGCACTTCACTGTGTGTAAATTGGCTCAGTTTTTTAAAAGGGACACTTTGAGCTTGTTGGCAAGACAGTAGCAATGGCATGAGTACAACAATTTCAGTAACTGGAAACTGAATAAAGAGCAAGATATTGAACATACTGAAGATATCGATATTGACGATATTTGGTAAATAGTATTTGCTGAACATCTAACACAGGCTGGGTACTTTGCTAAGTGATTTTACATTTTTCTCAATCCTAATAACAACTCTATGAATTAGGCATTATCTATTTTACAGTTGAGGAAAGATTTGGAGAAATAAAATAACTAGCCCAAAGTCACACAGCTAGTGAGTGGCAGAGTCTGGACTCAAATCCAGCCCCAGTTAATTTATAACCACTGTCTGCCTGCAGGGGCATGCGCAGAACTCTTACGGGCATGTGGCACGTTAGTGTGGTTCCTTGAAAAAGCACTTTGTTGGGCTGGACACTGGGTTGTGAGAGAAGAGAAGCCTCCACTGTAGAAGGTTGTGATGAATTTCTTAATATCACACAACAAAACACAGTTCATTCAGTTCAAAGAAATGGAAGGCATTTATGTGGAAGGGTTCAAGGTTAGCAGACCGGTGAGTGTTAGTTAGCTCCTTTCCTCATTTAGCATTGCAGTTAAAAGCATCATCTCTGGAGACAGAAGGCATGAGTTTGAATCCTGACTCTGCTACTCTGAGTGTTTGACCTCAGGGAAGTTTCTTAACCCCTCAGCACTATCCTTAAGGAGCTGTTGAAAGGATTGAAAGATTTAATACATGTAAAAGGGCCAAGAATGGCCCCGGGCATTTAGTAAGCGCTCCAAAAACAGTAGTTATTTCTTTCTACTAAAAAGAAAAAAAAAGAATTAATGATTACTTTGCATCTGTGGTATGCTAGATGGTTTAGGTTTATCCTTACAGGAACCTTCCACAGTAAATGCTATCACCCTTATTGGTCAAGTTCCCACAGTTATGAAGATAGACAGTGGTGAAGTTAGTGTGAGAACAAATATCTTCCTGACTCCAAAGACCATGCTTTCTCCCCTGTAGAGAGTCAAGGGTGGTAATGAAGGATTCACTTCCCATCTTTCAGAAATAAAACATTCTTTCTTTCCAGGTTTGAATCTCTCTTTATTGACTTGGAACTGAGGCAGACAGAGCTGGGCATTGCCAGCTTTGGGGCCTCTGTCACCACCATGGAGGATGTCTTCATCCGGTAAGCAAGTATAAAACTGTAGACTCCAAGGATTGGGAGGGATTGGAAGGGACCTTAAAGGTCATCTATCTAAACGTTGCCCAGTGCTTGAATCTTTTCTGGAAGAGCCTCACTGCGTGGTCTTCAAACCTCTGACTAGTGCTGCAGATAATGGGGATGTTGGATAATGGATATGGTGTTGAATGTATTATCATCCAACAAATAAAATTTCAACAGAAATTTTCAGAAATGAGAAACAGAAAAAAGGCATTGTATCAGTCGGGCTGCTTTTCCCAACTCAGTTGCTTTAAACCAACTCAGCTGGTTTGTTTGTTTATTTATGTATTCATTCTTTCCTTTCAATATGATTCCCAATCTTAAACAAAAAGGAGCTACTATTTTATTTAAAAAGAATTCCGGCTGGGCGTCGTGGCTCACTCCTGTAATCCTAGCCCTTTGGGAGGCCAAGGTGGGAAGATTGCTTGAGGTCAGGAGGTGGAGACCAGTCTGGGCAAGAGCAAGCAAGACCCTGTCTCTATAAAACATAGGAAAATTAGCCAGGTGTGGTGGTGCACGCCTGTAGTCCCAACTGCTCGGGGCGCTGAGGCAGGAGAATTGCTTGAGGCCAGGAGTTTGAGGTTGCTGTGACCTATGATGACGCCTCTGTACTCTAGGCCAGGCAACAGAGGCAGACCCTGTCTCAAAAAAGAATTCCCAGTGTAGACCAACCCTAGGGTTGGCTTATTCAGGGTACTGAAGCAGGGTGCAGGCTTGATTCCTGGGAGACCATGATACAGTTAGGTTATAATGTTGTTTTTCTACTTTTTCTTCTAGGAACTTTATCATTTTAGCTTTTATATTAGGCCTGTGAACAATTTTTATGTGTGGTTTGATAAGGGGTTGAGTGGAAAAACACACACTGTTTTTCCTCTGCTCTCACACCACAACAATCAACACAGAAGACTTCTGTGACCAAATACGTGGGGCTTTTCCCCACCAACAAGCAAGCAATCAGTTCTACAGCAGATACCAGCTGGGTGCCCTCCAATTCAAATCTGACACTATCTATCTGAAGATAGCATCAGATCCCACAGGTAGACCGCTTAATCCCACAAGACTGTCCCCAGTTCTGGTGCCAATCACAAACCCCAGGTTATTTTGCCTGTGCTTCTGACCAACTGCCTATAAATCAGTAGTCCCACAACCCCCTCCTTGGGTCTGATCAATTTGCTAGAACTGCTCACAGAACTCAGGGATACACTTACATTTTCCAGTTTATTATAAAGGATATTACAAATGAAGAGATACATAGGGCAAGGTATGGGGGAAGAGGCATGGAGCATCCCTGCCCTCCCTGGTAGGAGCCTCTATGTGTTCGGCTGTCTTGAAGCTCTCCATACCCTGTGTCTTCTTGGGCCTTTTATGGAGACTTCATTGGATAGGCATGATTAAAGCAGGGACAACCTTGTAGAAATGTGATTGGACAAAAGGGGTATGATTTACTACTAATAGACCAAGTGAGGAAACCCAGCAAGGCCTGTCTGTTCAGATTCTCCTTGGCCTCTCTGCATAGCATTCCTTCCTCCGGGGTATGAGGGAGGACCCCTTCTGAAATGGGGGTCTTATGACCTACCATCAGTCAAGGTAGGTCAGAGAATTTATGGCCAGCTCCAACACAGAACAGTGGGGGATGATTAGAGTATACTTTGAGTTTCCATGGCCTGCCTTTGGCAGAAATAACAAGGGCTATAAGGAGCTATGAGCCAGGAACTGTGGACAAAAACCTCTGTATATATACACATATGTACATATCATAATTTCACAGAGGTCTAGGTTCATTGTCTTCCACTTGGGACAGAACTATCTGTTGAAAAGACTTTTCTTTCCACATTGAGTTGTTTAGATGCCTTCGTCAAAAATCAGTTGACTGTGTAAGTGTCTCTACATTCTGTATTCTTTTTCATTGATCTATTTAACTGTCCTATGCTAGTATAACACTGCTGTGATTACTGTAGCTGTGTAGTACATCTTGAAGTCAAGTAGCATATAGTTCCTCCAGCTTTTTCTATTTTTTGAAGATAGCTTTGGCTATTATAGGTCCTTTGCATTGCCGTGTAAATTTTAATATAAACTTGTCAATTTCTATTTTAAGAAAATAACTTGCTGGAATACTGGTTCATCAGTTGTAACTAATGTGTCACACTAAGGCAAGATGTTAATAATAGGGGAAATGGATGGGGGGGAGGAGATGGATATCTGGGAAACTCTCTCCGTACTTTCTCTTGGAAGTGGATGCTCTAGTCCCAGTTGAACCTTCAGGCGTTCAACCAATAGCTTGACTGCAGCCTCATGAGAAACCCAGACCACCCAGCTAAGCCACACCCAAATTTCCAACCTACAGAAACTATGTAATTGCTGACTTTTGGGATAATCTGTGTCACAGCAATAGATAACAAATACACCATCTTTTTTTTTTTTAAGAGATTGTCTTCAGTAGCAAAATACACCATCTTTTACAGAACTGTACTGAAGGGAAAATGAGTCACAATTTCCTGGGTTGTTTTGCTGTGACAGATTCCCAGGAGTAGAATAATGGCCCAAAGACCGTGAATAGAAATAGAAATAGTTTCCTGGCACATTAACACTTTGCTGCAAACATTGAATATATCTTTTTGCCTAGAGCAGGGGTCAGCAAACTTTATCTTAAAGGGCCAAATAGTAAGTATTTTACGCTACACCAGCTTAGTGGTATAATCAAGGATATTATTTAGAGAATTATATAACCATCTAACATGTAACATAAAATCCATTCTGAGTTCAGGACCGTACAAAAATAGGCCTTGGGCTGGATGTGGTCCATTGGCCACCAGCTTAGAGTCTCCGTAGTGCTATGTTTTATAATTTTCAGGGGTTTTTTTTGTAAAATAGATACTAAATGATATATCATTTTCGTTTTAATTTGCAGTATCTTTTAAGGGAAGTAACAAAATCTGTTCATAATACTAGTGTTGTCTCAGTTCTCTGGAAAAGACATTGATTAGCTAACTGAGCACTCAGTACTTATTTAATACCTTGCTACCCAGTATATAATCTAGATGCAGCTCCTTTTTCTCTCATTATTCTGTCCTAACTTCTTATTGTTCTCAATATTGTATTACTTTTACTGTTTAAATCCAAACAAAATGAAGTGTGTTGTGATTTTGAGAATTTGTAATTGTTTTTGATTTTGGTTTGGTTTAGGGTTTGTATGTTGGCGGATGCCTGTACAGCTTTCCCAAACAGGAAGCGTCCCTCTCTCCGTCCCCAGCCCCGGCTTGACAGAATTCCTGTTGACAGAATTAGACATCTTCATTCAAGCATCTACTCAGTACATACTGGGATACCAATCAAACCAAACACTGGGGTAAGCAACATATTCCAAATGCATGCAAGAAAACAGATACTGGTTTAATTCTTAGAATCATGCCATCATTCTGTCAAGAAGTGTACATCAGGCTGGGCACAGTGGCTTACTCCTGTAATCCTAGCACTCTGGGAGTCTGAGGCAGGAGGATCACTTGAGGTTAGGAGTTCAAGACCAGCCTAAGCAAGAGCAAGACCCTGTCTCTACTAAAAATAGAAAAATTAGCCATGCATGGTGGCATGTACCTATAGTCCCAACTATTGGGGCGGCTGAGGCAAGAGGATTGCTTAAGCCCAGGAGTTTGAGGTTGCATTGAGCTAGCATCACACCACTGCACTCTGGCCTGGGGTGAGATTCTGTCTCAAAAAGAAAAAGAAAAAACAGAAGAAAGAAAAGAAAAGAAAAAATGTGCAGATTTTAGGCATAAAAAACTGGCCTCACCAGGTTTGAGCAATATCAAATTCTCTGCTCTAGTTCAAAAGCAAAAGGTAGCATTTTGGATACGTTATTAACCCAATGGAAGAACTTATCAGAAAAGATCATTGTACAGGTCCTGGCCATTCCTCTGACCAGGAAGAAGATAGAATAAAAACACTAAATCTACTGGCCAAAAAGCACATTTAATCTTTGTCTGTGAGACAAATCATGTATTGTACCACTTGGAATTTAAAATTTTTTAAATATATCCTATGAAACATATGGACAGTCTGTAATGTTCTTTTAATATTGAAAAAAAGAAAATTGATGTACATTTTATGAAGTGTTATTGATGTAACCATACACAGGCATTGATATAAAATAAAACTGACTTTCATGGGTTAGTGAAGAGATTAATTTCATTGTTTCATAATCTTAAGTCACATATTAAGGGGGAAGCTGTCAACCATGGAGCCTCCAAGTTGGGAAACGTCTTGGAGTCATCTAGACCAGCCACCTGTCCTGTATAGGAAGCTCTTCTCCAACTCTCAGCAAGAGATTTTCTAGGCTCCACTTGGCCAAGCTTTGATTTTTGGAGACAACACTCGTGTCTTCTTAGGAAGTATTTCTCAGGGTGCAACCGTAGACAAATCATTTGCACAGCCTTTTGATGATTGCTTGGGGTGAAGAATGTGGTCTCCATCATGTTGAGTGTAGAAAATTCAGGGGGTGTTTAGTAGAGACTTTTAGGGATCTGCTGATGTTTTGGGCCAGGCACTTAAACCTGACCACCAAGCCTCTTCCCACGAGGGCTCCCAAGGGCGAAGAGCTGTGCCTAAGGAACACTGGCGTCTGAGGCTTGGAGGCTCCTCCCTGTCCAGCTTCTGCGGCACCACGGAAAGCTGAATGCGAGCATGTGGTGCCAGCCTCGAGAGTCCTTCTTCCCCCAGGCCGGACTCCAGCTCTTGGGATCTCAGCGCATGTGACAGTGCACTGAGACATTGACTGTCATTACGGCAGGGGACATCTTTGTGCATGGGACTTGCATACGCATACAAGTAATCTGTAGGATACATTGCTAGAAATGGAATTTCTAGGTTAAAAATTATGTGGATGTTAAATTAAATTTTATTCAAGCGGACAATCTGTTCTCTGAAAAAGTCACATCAAATTAAAACCGTATCAACAGTGGCATTTTGCCCACAACCTCATCAACTTAAAATTCTTGCCAATCTTGTAGGTGAAAAAGCTGTACCAATTTACATGTGGTATCTGTTTAGTCTGCTCTTCCAGACTTATTTCAGTCTGTGCCTTCTCTTCTTGCCATTAAATATCAGTCAGATCTTAAGTTCAAGGAACTTTAACTTGAAGCAAATTGTGAACATAATTGAAAAGTTAGTTGGAAGTACTAGGATGGAGTGCTGTTGGACACAAACCAGGGGCCGCCTGGTGCCTGCCAGCTTCTGTCTGCGACCATGTTGATGCTGTGTCTCCCTTTCACTTTTTTTTTTTTACTATAGTTCAGTCTTCTCTGCCAACAATTCTATGCCATGCTCCTGAAAAAGGTTTCATATTCTTGGCGCAACTGGATGTTGATGTTGTCGGTACAGATCCTTGTGCCTCTGGTGATCGTCATGTTAAGCCTTAT
The DNA here is from genome assembly GCA_963574885.1 of Lepilemur ruficaudatus. Classification (NCBI taxonomy): domain Eukaryota; kingdom Metazoa; phylum Chordata; class Mammalia; order Primates; family Lepilemuridae; genus Lepilemur; species Lepilemur ruficaudatus. The sequence goes on from CAUYRT010040293.1 coordinate 13,341, forward strand.
GTTCTTCAACTTCAAAACAAGAAGCATGAAAAATGTCCCATTGGAGCTTATTCTAAAGACATACGGTCAGACCGTTGTTCCATTCTTTATTTCTCAGAATTCCAGCCTGGGTCCTCAACTTTCAGAGCGCTTTGCAAGTATGCTTATGGCTGAGGGACAGATTCCTCTGGAAGTCCAGGGTAAGTACAGCACAGGAGCATGGGGCATGAACAAGCCTGCTGTCCTTTGTAGTGAAGCGTGTCCTCCTTGGGCACGTGGTGCTCTCTGAAGTCATACGGAATAGCCAGAAGTCCCAGAAAAACATCTTTCAAACCCAAAATAATAGGAGAGGTAGAGTTCCTAGAAATGAGACCAAGTGTGTGTCTTTCTAGGGATGAAAGCATGCCCAAAAATAAAATTGATAAATTATCTCATGTGTTTAAATGTATTGAAAGAAGATTTACACGTCTATGAACAGTTTGTGGATAAAAGGGTGATAGATATAAAGAAAACTGAGCTAATGAGAAAAGGAGGACATTGCTAACTTCAAGGGGAAAAATAATATCCTACTTGGTTCAACTGTAAATAATTTTTACTTAGTCACAACAATGTCAAAACTAACTATAGATTTAACTAAAATTATGATTTAACTCTAGTGGGAGGAAGGGGAGGGGAAGTCCAGGGTGGCTGGGGAGGGTTGTAAGAGAACAAGATATAAATGTGTTGTTGAGGAATACGGATAAATGCCAGCTAGAGGATGTGAAAGGGGTGCTTCCGGAGAGTGGGCACTGAGGGTGGAGAGGGCTAGGGCAGGGCACTGCTGTTTCTCGTTATAAGTCTTGTATAACTATTTGATTTTTAAATTACATTCCTGTATTATTTTATTAAATAAAACGTTGAAGTAATGACCTTTTTTTTTTTTTTGAGATACAGTCTTGCTCTATTGCCTGGGCTAGAGTGCTGTGGCATCAGTCTAGCTCACAGCAACCTCAGACTCCTAGGCTCAGGCGATCCTCCTGCGTCAGCCCCCCAAGTAGCTGGGACTACAAGGCATACACCACCACACCTGGCTAATTTCTTCTATTTTTAGTAGAGATGGGGTCTTGATCTTACTCAGGCTGGTCTCAAACTCCTGACCTCAAGCAGGCCTCCCACATTGGCCTCCCAGAGTGCTAAGATTACAGGTGTGAGCCACTGCACCTGGCCATGACTTTAAAAAAACAAAGCAAAGAGGCCAGGTGCAATGGCGCTTTGTAATCCCAGCACTCTGGGAGGCCAAGGTGGGAGGATCACTTGAGGCCAGGAGTTCAAGACCAGCCTGGGCAATAGCAAGACCCTATCTCTACAAATTTTAAATTAGCTGAGCCTGGTGGCATGCACCTGTAGTCCCAGCTCTTTGGGAGGCTGAAGCAGGAGGATCGCTTGAGCCCAGGAATTTGAGGTTGCAGTGAGCTATGATGACATCATGGCACTCTAGCCCAGGCAATAGAGCGAGACTCTGTCAGTAAATAAGTAGATAGATAAGTAAATAAATAAAGAGGTCAAGTACAGAATGTGATGTGACGAAAGGGTTGGAATCATAATGCCTTACCTCTCGATGAGTTGGTTTCTTCGTATGCCAAATGAGGAAAATAATAAATCTTGCCTCGTAGTATCGTTAGGATGATTGCATGAGGGAGCACCCAGTGAGCATTCAGCAGTGGTACCATTGTCATTTTTGTTGTCATTGTGATGGAAGTTTCCTTCCAGTACTAGAGAGTCGAGAATTCTAGATGGGTTGTGTGTTTGGCTTGGCACTGTGTGCTGGGAGTACAGTAATGACCAATATCATCACCAGCCCTCAAGGACCTTCTAGTCAAGAGGCCTTACGGATAAGTGATATGTAATTAGAACATGAAGTAACAATGACTGATTGGAGAGCTGTGGAACCACACAGCCATCTCTCCACCTTGGAGGGTCAGAGGAGGCTCCAGGGTGAAAGCCTGAGATAAGAGTAGGACTGACCAACAGAAGGGAAAACACGAAGAGCGTTTGAAGGTTGGGGCACTGTGAGTCCTTTTGCATGGCTGGAACGCAAAAACATGAGGCGAGTTTGGGTGGCCAGGGAGCTCTGCAGGTCGTGTGCAGGAATTTGGCTGTATCACGAGGGCAGCGGAGGGCAACTACAAGTAGATTGGTGGGGGGCAGTGTGACCAAATGTGTCCTTTCTGACAGAGCCTGGAGGTACCAGACAGAAGGCAGGAGCTTGTTAGCACCACACAGTCCTGGTACAGATGATGGGACCTAGCCCCACTCCTGGCGAGGCTGTGGGAAGGAGAGAAGTAGACAGAGTCGAAAGAGATTTTTTTTTTGAGACAAAGTCTCACTCCGTTACCCGGGCTGCAGTGCCGTGGCGTCAGCCTAGCTCACGGCAACCTCAAACTCCTGGTCTCAAGCAATCCTCCTGCCTCAGGCTCCTGAGTTACTGGGACTACAGGCATGCGCCACCATGCCTGGCCAATTTTTTCTATATATCTTTAGTTGCCCAGTTAATTTCTTTCTGTTTTTTTTAGTAGAGATGGGATATCGCTCTTGCTCAGGCTGGTCTCGAACTCCTGAGCTCAAACGATCTGCCCGCCTTGGCCTCCCGGAGTGCTAGGATTACAGGCGAGCCACCACACCCGGCCTGAAAGAGATTTTTAAAAGATGAATAGAGGAGACTTAGAAATTGACTGGGCCTCAGGGCAGGTGTCAGCCAGGGGGAGGCTGGCTTCCGGATGTGGTGGGGGTTGGTGATACCGACAGAACAGCAGGCTGGGGGAGACGGATGGTGAGCGCACCGCACCTCGAGGCCTGGTGTGATGCTCTCTGTCATTCTTATTGCCTAGTGGGTACTTTGCTCCCTTCCAGGTTCTATGGATACGTTCCTATTGAAAAAGGCAAAAGAGGATCCTGAGGACTTTAATAGGCTTTACGTAGTGGCAGCTTCCTTTGAAGATGTGGGAAACCACACCGTGGTGACAGCATTGTTCAACAACCAGGCATACCATTCCCCAGCCCTTGCTCTGGCTTTGGTGGACAATTTCCTCTTCAAGTTGCTTTCTGGTGCCAGGGCTTCCATCACCGTGTCCAACCACCCTCAGCCTCAGTCTGTGGCAGAAGTCTCGGAGAATATCTTGTATGAGTACGTGCATCTTTTCTTCCTTCCAGGTTACAGCTTACACGTTTGTAAGGCTTCTCGCTCTACCACCTATTTCTTTCTTTGTTTCTTGTTTTAATGACAAATTGTTATTTTGGAAGATGGTTGCTGTTAGCAGTTCTGCATAAACTGCTACCTTTTTCCTCATGTCCTCTCTTTTATAGGGGCCCTAAAGGACATTACCTCGTTATCAACTTGCTTTTTGGATTAGCTTTCCTGTCTAGCTCTTTTTCCATCTTGACTGTCAGAGAGAGACACATTAAGGCCAAGCACATCCAGTTCATCAGTGGAGTTTACGTGGCTACTTACTGGCTCTCCGCTCTGCTGTGGGACCTCATCTCCTTCCTCGTCCCCAGTCTGCTACTGGTGGTGAGTGCTGGGTGACGCTGGAATCCTTCCCCTGCAGAACACAGTGAGCTTGCCTTGGGGACCCCTATGCAGAACCAGAACCAGCTAGGAAGTCTAGGCTGGCAGCTCAGCCCCTAACTGGGGACCCTGGGTTTGAAAGTGCCCTCATCACTGACCCTCAGTAGAAGATGGCTCAGGTGGGGCATAGTGGTTTATGCCTGTAATCCCAGCACTTTGGGAGGCTGAGGCAGGAGGATTGCTTGAGCCTAGGAGTTTGAAGTTGCAGTGAGCTATGATGAGGCCACTGCACCTAGCCCAGGCAACAGAATGATATCCTGTCTCAAAAAAGAAAAAAGAAAAAAAGATGACTCAGTTCCTGGCATTGTTAGGAGCAAAGGGACCTGCTCCCTGCTCTGTGGTCTCTACGTGGCATCCACAAAATTGCTGCCTGAAGCTAATAAGAGGTAGTGCTTTAGGGACATGTGTTTGTTGTCCAGAAATACCTCACCAGGGTACTGATGGGTTGAAGCATTTAATTGTGGTTGAATTGGATAGTTTGAGAGTTCCCTGGTTATTTTACTCACGGTGGATCACTTCCTGCTTTGTTCTGCCTGTGGGACTTGGAAACATCCCTGGACCCTTGGCCATACTGCACCACTGCTATCCAGGGCAGCCCCTGAGCAGAGGGGCTTGCTCAGCTCTGCCCTGGGGGAGGAGAGGAAGCAGGGAGGTGGCTGTGGGTTGCTGGCACCTTATTTTTAAAATTGAGGTTATCGTGTTGTTTTTCCAGTGCTTAGGATTGACTCGTAGTGACTTTTCCAAATTATTCTCTCTCTCCTTTCCTCAGGGGGTGTTTTTCTACTATGACGAGGAAGCTTTCACACACAACGGAAACATCCTGGCTGTCCTCTTGATGTTAATGCTCTACGGCTCAGCCATTATCCCCTGCATCTACCTGGTCAGCTTCTCCTTTGAAAGTGCTGGCAATGCATGTGTCAAGCTTGTCATAATGCTCACCTTCTTGAGCATCTGCCCCTTTGTTCTTATCTCCGTCACAGGGGAACAAGGTAAGGACCGCTGTAGCCGCATGTCACATAAAGCTTTCATTTTTCCTCCAGCAGCCTCAGAAATTGTCCCCAGGAAGGTGGGTGTCTGCTAAAGACCTGTGAGAGAGTATTCACTGCAGCTATAATCTGAAGAGTCCCAAACTGGAAATGTCCCAAACATACATCTCCAGGAGAATGGATAAACACATTGGTCATATTAATTTAATGTATCACTGCTCAACAGTAAAAAAAGGAACATGCAGCCATGTGGATGAATATCAAAGATACCATGTCGAGCCAAAGAGTGATCACTGTATGGCACCTCTAATGTCAAGTCCACAACCAGACAAACTAATCCTGGCAATGGAATCAGAAAAGTGGTTTCCTCAGAGTTGGCAAGAGGGAAATTGACTAAAAAGAGACTTTAGGGAACTTTCTGCGGTGGTGGATACGTTCTTTATCTTGGCTGGGATGTTGGTTACATGGGCTTATATATTTTTCCCTGAAAAATCTGAAACCGTAAACGGATCAGATTGTCCGTTTACGCTCTGAGCATTTCACTGAAATATATGTTTCCTCAATCAAAAAAGGTAATAAGTAAATAAATAGGCCAAGGTTGAGGAAAGGCTGGTTGGTGAGTGTAGTTAGAGTGAAGGAGGCTAGGAGGGAGGCCTCGTTCACACTGCACACCTTGAAACTGGCGTCTTCATGTTTAGGCTGACGTCTCTCTCTGGATCAGGTTGGATACACACACTGATATCTTACCTCTGTAATGCTCTCGGGAGTTGTTCTGTCTCCTAAGGGACTCTTAATGATAATTTTGTGACCTCCTCTGTCTGTAAGGTGACGTTCAGACAACTCTGAGCTGGCCCACCAGCCTCGTTCTTGCCGCCCAGCTCACTTGTGAACCTTGTCTCTGCTTGCCCTCACCTCCGCCCCTCTGCAGCTGCACCCCGTGTCGCAGCCGTGCTCTTGCTGATTTCCCCAAACGCTGCTCTCCCTGGTTCTTCTGCATGAACAACTGGAATGGAAGTAAAGTGACAGATTCAAAGAGCACAGCAAAAGAAAAAATACATATGGGTTGGAGGTGGAATGACCACAGAGGAAGAGGGAAAACCAGGAGTCGGAGAGAAGCCAGTTCTGGTCTAGCGGCCTGGGAGTGTGACGGTGTGGTGACAGATGGAGAACAGAGAGGCACAGTGGGTTAGGAGAGATGATAGAGGACATGCCCTTTCTTCCTGCAGGTAGCGTCAATGTTTCCTATTCCCTTGACAGAGCTAGGCTACACAGCTGTCTCAAAATCCTTGGATCAAATGTTCCTGATACTTCCAGGCCACTGCCTGGGGATGGCTTTCTCCAACTTATATTACAACTTTGAGCTACAGAAGTTTTGCAGGTCCAAGAACCTGAACCAGACTGAGTGCAATGAAGTTTGTGAGTATTATAAATGGAATTTTTAGTTACATTTTTATTGAGATATAATTCAGATAAAATTCACCCTTTTAAAGTTTATAAGTCAGTAGTTTTTGGTATATTCAGAGAGTCGTGCAACCTCCATCACTATGTAATTACAGAACATTCATCATTCAAAAAGAAACCCTGTGCCCATTAATAGTCACTCCCGGTTCCCTTCTCACCCCAGCTGCCCCCGGCAATTACTAATCTACTTCCTGTCTCGATGGTTTGCCTGTTCTGGATTTTTCACATAAATGCAGTCATATGAGGTGGGCCTTTCGTGTCTGTCTTCTTTCGCTTAGCACAATGCTTTCCCCGGTCACCCATGCTGTGGCCTGCGCCAGGGCTCCGTCCCTTCTTACAGCTGAGCAGCAGTCCACTGTACAGTTACTCCGCAATTGTTTGTCTTTTCATCTGGTGATGGACACGTGGGTTGTTTCTACTTTCTGACTATTATGAATAACGCTATAATAAACACCTGGATATGAGTTTTTGTGTGAATATATGTTTTCAAACATACCTAGGAGTAGATTTGCTGGGTCATGTCGTAACTTTGTGTTTAGCTTTTTGAAGAACTACCACACTGCCTTTCAGAGTAGCTGGACCATTTTACATTCCCTCAGCAGCGTGTGAGGGTTCCAGTTTGTCCACGTCCTCTCTGACACTTTTTAAAAATTGTTTATTTTTTAATTGTGGCAAAATATACATAACATTAAAATGCCATTTTAACCATTTTTAAGTGTGCAGTTCAGCGGCATTAAGTATATTCACATTGTTGTGAATTCACATGCACATCCATCTCCAGACCTTTTCTTGTCCCGCAGAACTGAAACTCTGTACCCATTAAACAGTAATTAATTAAACTCATCATTGCCCCCACCCTCAGCCCCTGGCAATCACCATTCTACTTTGTCTCTTTGAATTTGATTAACTACCTCATGTGAAACGTTTTAATTTCTTTCTCATTTCCTTTTGTTGTATATTTTCTGGCTAATTCTCTTTGGGGTTACCATGGTTACTATCTTTTTTTTTTTTTTTTTGAGACATAGCCTCACTGTGTCACTTGACTAGAGCACAGCGGCATCATCATAGCTCATTGCAACCTCAGTCTCTGGGCTCAAGCGATCCTCCTGCAGAGCCATGCCCCGCCAGTTTTCCTGTTTTATAGAGGGGGGGTCTTGATCTTGTTCGAGATGGTCTCCAACTCCCGGCTTCAAGCCATCCTCCCGCCCCTCAAAGTGCCAGGATTACGCCCCGCCCTTTGTCTCTTCATACAGTGCCAGGTTACTCTCTAGTGTGCTCTCATTTCAACCTGAAGGACTCCCTGTAGCATTTCTTACTGGGAAGTCTAGTGGTAATTTTATGCCCCATTCTCCAACACTTTTTAATTTCCTTTTTAAGATTTTATTATTATATAAAGTTGGGTATGGTGGTCCCAGCTACTTGGGGGGCTGAAGCAAGAGAAACACCTAAGCCCAGGAGTTCGATGCCGGTCTGGGCAACATAGCAAGACTCTATCTCTTAAAAAAAAATCATTATAGCTATTCTAGGGGGTATAAATTACTATCTCATTGTGGTTTGACTAACGATGTTGAGCATCTTTTCATGTGCTTTTGGCCATTTGTGTATCTTCTTGAGAGAGCTGTCTAGTCGAATCCTGTCTCAGTTTTTAATTGGGTTATTTGCCCTTTTATCACAAAGTTGTAACAATTCTTTTTAAATTTGGATACTAGACACTTATCAGATATATAATTTTCAGGTACTTCCTCCCATTTTGTAGGTTGTCTTTTTGTTTTCTTAATAGTGTCCATTGATGCATAAAAGTTTTTAATTATGACAAAGTCCAATTTATCTATTTTTTTCTTTTGTTGCTTTTGCTTTTGATTTAAGAAACCATTGCTTTATCCAAGATACGGAAGATTTACATGTATGTTTTCTTGTAAAAGTGTTAGCTCTTATCTTTAGGTCTTTGATCCATTTTGACTTTTTTTTTTTTTTTTTTTAAGAGACAGGGTCTTGCTCTGTCACCCAAGCTGGAGTGCAGTGGTGTCATCATAGCTCACTGCAACCTCAAACTCCTGGGCTCAAGTGATCCTCCTGCTTTAGCCTCCTGAGTAGCTGAGACTATAGGCATGTGCCACCATGCCCAGCTAATTTTTTTTTATTTTTTGTAGTAATGGGGTCTCACTTGAAGTTTTATTATTTGTTTTTGTTTTTAAGACAGAGTCTTGCTCTGTCACCTGGGCTAGAGTTCTATGGTGTCATCATAGCTCACAGCAACCTCAAACTCCTGGGTTCAAGGGTTCCTCCTGCCTCAGCCTCCCAAGTAGCTGGGACCACAGGTGGGCACCACAAAGCCCAGATCATTTTTCCATTTTTAGTAGAGATGGGGTCTTGATCTTGCTTAAGCTGGTCTCAAACTCCTGACCTCAAGCAGTCCTCCCACCTTGGCCTCCCAGAGTGCCATGATTATAGGCATGAGCCACTGCACCCAGCCTTGAGTTAATTTTTTACATCCAGATTCATTCTTTTGCATATGTATTCAATTGTCCCAGCAACATTCTTTGAAAAGATAAAAGATTTATGGTTTGGAGGATTTTTAATTACAAATTCAATTTCTTTAATAGTTCAGTTTATCGGTTTCTACTTAGGTAAGTTTTGGTAGTTTGTGGCTTTCAAAGAATTTGTTTCAGCTCAGTTGTCTCACTTATGTGCTAAAATTGTTCATGGTATTCCCTTATAATTATTTTAATGTCTGTGGGGTCTGCAGTGATGTAAGGTCCTTTTTTTCATTCCTGATACTGGCTGTATTTTCTCTTTCTTCTTTTGTCAGTCTTGTCAGAGATTTACCAGTTTTATTGTTCTTTTCAAAGAACCCTCTTTTGGTTTTATTGATTTTTCTCTATTGTTTTTGTTTCAATTTCAGTAATTTTTGCTCATAATATGATTTCCTTTTTTCTGCTTTACTTGGGTTTATTTTGCTGGTCTTTTGTGTTGTACCTAAAGTTGGAAGTATAGATTATTGATTTGAGAACTTTCTTTTTTTTTTTTTTGAGCCAGAGTCTCACTTTGTTGTGCTGGGTAGAGTGCAGTGGCGTCATCATAGCTCACAGCAACCTCAAACTCCTGGGCTCAGACGATCCTCCTGCCTCAGCCTCCTGAGTAGCTGGGACTACAGGCCCAGCTAATTTTTCTATTTTTTGTAGAGACGGGGTATCACTGTGTTGCCCAAGCTGGTCTTGAAGTCCTGGTCTCAAGCTATCCTCCTGCCTCAGCCTTCCAAAGTGCTAGGATTACAGGTGTGAGCCACCCCACCTGGCCATTATTTATTAAAATTTGAAAGTGCTTTTAAAAGTGCATGCCCTTTGACCCAGTAATCTGTACTTCTAGAAATTAGAAATTTATTTGGCCGAAGTAACTACCACCAAGATTAGAAGTTATATATATGTAATTTATGAATTATATGATTGTATATATTATTGTAAATAAAATTTATTTTAGTATTGCTTTATAAAAGTAAAAATATAAAGTAAATGTATACCAAAAAGAGACTGGTTAACAAATTATGATACACAAAATGATGCAGGCATCAAAAAGAATTATTTTAAACTGTATGTCCAGATAAGATCAATGTCTATTATGTATTATTAAATGCACCGAGTAAATTGGAGAAGATAATGCGTAGTACCATTCCATTTTTACTTTTTATTTTTTTATTCCATTTTATTTTAGAAGATAATATCCAGAAAACGTTTAAGGATTATACACAAAACTGTCACAATACCTATGCTTTCTATTTCATGTCTCTTTTTTCCAATGAGCATTAATTTATTGCATAATTTTAAAATACATATATTTAAAAGACAAATTTTTAAGGCAGACCAGATTAAAGAATATAGAGGCTCCTGAGTGTTTTTTACATGAGTGGCCAGTTGAAGTTTCAGGATGATTAGTGATTGGTAGAAGAACCAAACATATAAATATTTAAAATTTCAAATAACTGTTATATGGATAAGGAGAAGCCTTTTATTTATTTAATTTCATTTTTTAATTGACAAAAGTTATATATATTTATTGTATACAACATGAGAGAAGCCTTTTGTTACGTTATTTTTAGAGAACATGGGTTATAGCAAGGAAAACAAAATATTAATGTTTACTATTTGCTGGGACACGGTGATAGCACTGATGGCAATAATGCTTCTGTTAAGTGCTATCTGCTGTAATGGGCATTTGCCTCCTCTACGTAAAGATGAGGAATAGCTTTGAAAATTGCCCAGAGATTGGTAAGATATGTTTATCCCATTGTAGCAGAAGGATATGTGGTCCAAAAGAACATCTATGCCTGGGAGTCTCTAGGGATGGGGAAGTACCTAACAGCCCTGGCTATCTTGGGACCCATGTATATGATCCTGCTTTTCTTTGTTGAGACCAATATGTTCCGGAAACTGAAAACCAGGTTTGCTGACTTCTGGACGAAACAAAAGTTGGTGAGTGTGTCTGAGTGTAAATCTAAGGACAAGGCAAGGGCCGGGCTTTGTGGCTTCCATACTCAGTGGCTCCTTGGATTCTCAGCACCAGAAGGAGCCTGGAGACCGTCTGTGCCAATCTCAGAGCAGAGAGGTCACAGTCATGCTCAGGGACACTCAGAGAGGGAGGAGGGCTCTGCCTTAGCTCCTGTGACCCCGATCCATATGCTGGTCACCCGCGATGCTTTCAGGACCTGCTCTCAGACTCTGGGTTTCCTAAAACCAGTCACCTTCTGGAATACCCCTTCCCTATACTCATTCACAAGCCAGACATGAGAAGGGTCTATTCAGCTTTTAGTCAGAATGTCTTCTAGAGGCCAAGGCCACCCAAGGAAGCTACAGAAAATGGGCTTTTGTTATATCCTGACATGCCCAGGCTTTAGGTCTTACAGTTTTCCTCAAAACTCGATGCCACATGAAGTCTCCACACGCCCCGTGTCATGGTCATATTGATACAAGTTCAGCCTTGAACACCTGCAGGTGCTCCTGAGATGGGGTCGGGTGTGTGCGGGAGCCAAGGCCAGCTGGGCCCCCTCAAGGCCTTCGCAAGGAGATGTTCTTTGTGGTTCCCCTCAACCTCTACCTCCTCCCCTTGCAAAAACAGTTACGTTTTCCCTTCTTGTCTTGGGAATGTAGGCAACGTGCAAAGTAGTGCTAGTGCCTGAAGACCAAGATGTGGCAAAACAAGGCAACGTGCAAAGTAGTGCTAGTGCCTGAAGACCAAGATGTGGCAAAGGAGGCAAAGATGATCCAGACTAATTTAGGACAGTTGTGTGAAAAAAATCCACTAGTTGTTAAAGAAATGTCAAAGGTAAAGTCAGACTTGGCTTAAAAAAGTCAAGAACTGCGGGGCCCTTTGCTGAGGAGTTGGCAAGTTGGAGGGCTCCCGGCCTTGCCTGTGGGCTTGGAGTCCTGGCAGCTGACTCAAAGTGAGGTTTCCTCTGTGAGAGACTCTCATCTGAGTCCACGCGTGTGCCCTGAGACAGATGTCAGCGACTCAGCCCTCTGTTGCCTGCGCTGTGGCCCCTGGAAGACGGGAGGGCCTGGGATAGGAGGGAACCAGAGCCATGAACCCTGAGAAGCAAAGAAGGCTGGAAAGTCAGACGTGACTGGCTGGATCTCTCCTGATCCAGAGGACAATTTCTGGAGGATCCAAGGTGGGGGAGGGCTCAGAAGGCTCCAGCCAGCTTCCTCAGTCTCCCTGATTGCCGGGGGGGGGGGGGGGGGGGCGGGGGGGGGGAGTTTAGTGAGAAACCCAACAACAAATTGGGGGCGTGGTAACAATTTG
>CAUYRT010040294.1:0-52943 GCA_963574885.1 Lepilemur ruficaudatus
CGGTGGCTCACGCCTGTAATCCTAGCACTCTGGGAGGCCGAGGCGGGCAGATCGCTCAAGGTCAGGAGTTCAAAACCAGCCTGAGCAAGAGCGAGACCCCGTCTCTACTATAAATAGAAAGAAATTAATTGGCCAACTAAATATATATATAGAAAAAATTAGCCGGGCATGGTGGCGCATGCCTGTAGTCCCAGCTACTCGGGAGGCTGAGGCAGAAGGATTGCTTGAGCCCAGGAGTGTGAGGTTGCTGTGAGCTAGGCTGATGCCATGGCACTCACTCTAGCCTGGGCAACAGAGTGAGACTCTGTCTCAAAAAAAAAAAAAAAACAATGATAAACTTTCATTTATCCAAATATTAAGAGTAAAAAGGCAAGGCACAGAGTAGAAGATATTTGCAATACATGTATCTGATGACTCACATCTAAAGTGTATAAAGAACTACAAGTCAGTAAAAAGGCAACCCAGTTAAAAAATGGGCACAAGACTTGAGCAGACACTTCACAAAAAAGGACATCCAAGTGGCCCACAGACTCTGAGATGGTGCTCAACTTCATTAGTCATTAGGACAGACAAAACCACAATTGCCATATTCCCCAGAACGGCTACAATGAAAAAGACAGAAAATACCAAGCAAGTGTTGTTGAAGATTTGGAGGAACCAGAATTCATTCATCCTAGTGGGAGTTTAAATTAGACTCTGGAAAACTGGCAATATTCACTAAAGCCGAACACATACAGTCTTCCTCCTAGGTAACTGCCCACCAGGGAAGAGTACACATGGCCACAAAAAGACACAGGACTGTTCTCAGCAGTGCCACTTGCAATAACTCCGAAATGGAAACCCCCCAGATGTCCTTCCACCGCAGAACGGATAAGGTGCATGTTCATATACTGGAATACCATAAGACAGTGTGAAGGAATGAACTTCGGCTACGTGCAAATGTAATGTTGGAAAGAAGCCAGACAAAAGGGCACATTGTGTGTGATCCCGTCTATGTGATGTTAGAAGAGGCCAAAATCAACTGTGCCAGAAGTCAGGGAGGAGGGCAGGGCTACGGTACATTTCTACTTTTTTTTTTTTTTTTTTGAGACAGAGTCTCACTTTGTTGCCTGGACTAGAATGCCGTGGCGTCAGCCTAGCTCACAGCAACCTCAAACTCCTGGGCTCAAGCGATCCTTCTGCCTCAGCCTCCCGAGTAGCTGGGACTACAGGCATGCGCCACCATGCCCGGCTAATTTTTTCTCTATATATTTAGTTGGCCAATTAATTTCTTTCTATTTATAGTAGAGACAGGGTCTCGCTCTTGCTCAGGCTGGTTTCAAACTCCTGACCGTGAGCAATCTGCCCGCCTCGGCCTCCCAGAGTGCTAGGATTACAGGCGTGAGTCACCGCGCCCGGCCTGGTGGACCCACTTTTAAAAAAATCCACTGATGGAGATTTGTGCAATCTGCTCTCTGCCCATTACACTTCAATAAAAACTTATGTCACCAAGTGGGGAAGGGAATAATTAAATGTGACCAGGAAGGGTCAGAGTGCTATGAAGGAAATCAATAGGATGAGATTTATCCAGAACAGTGGGGCTGGCTGGGGGAAGGCACCTTCTAGATGTGAAGGCTGAGGAGCCGCAGCCAGGGGAGGAGCCAGGAAGAGCAGGGTGGGCAACAGCTTGGGGTGTCTGAGGGGAGATGGGGTGTGGGGGTTGAGGGCGCTGGGAGCTGTTAAAGGGTTTTAATGTGCTGGTGTGAGTCTGTGCGTGGTGACAGGGCAAACCCAGATCCGTTTTTGGGGAAGGCCACCTGGCAGCTGTGTGGAGCTGGCCTGTAGAGGGAAAGGGAGGGAGTGGACTGCTGTCTCTGTCTAGCTGAGGGGTGCTCTACCTGGGTGCAAGTTACACCTGCGGCTAGAATTACTGCTTCCTGCGCTGTACTCAGCCTCCTCCCCCATCTCAAACCTGGGCCTTATGGGGAACCACCATCTATGTTCAGTACTGAGGGTCTGGAGTGATGCCCTATGTTTATGTCTCATTCAATAAATGAGTAACATATAGAGTGCAGGAGGAAAAGTTCCCTAGACCCTGAGAAAGTCTGTAAGAAAATAAATCAAGGCTGCAAGTTTGCTTGTCACCAGCAAGACAAAAGCAGCAATTCAGCCACCTGGAGCTCCTCCCATCCATTTTCCTCCGTCCCCAGCCCTTCCCCACACTCCCTGCATGGCCTGAGCCCCTTCAGCCCTCCCTCTTTGTCCTGGATGCCCTGATCCCCGGGCATGGACCAGACCCCCTTTATGCACAATCTCCTGAACCCAGCCACCAGATGAGATGTGACCCTGCAGGGGCTGTGATCTGTTCCTTTGTGTCCCTGAGCTCAACACAGGGCAGCGCTACATTAACCTGATGGGCAGTCTCAGAGGACCAAAGATAGTCAAATGGTTGGCCAAGCAGGCCTCTAGGGCTGGCCGGCCCCCATGCTGTTGCCTCTGCACACAGCCTGGCATGGGCACAAGCTGGCTGTCCCTCCCCAGTTACAGCCTCCCAGCACAGCACTAGTTGCACTGGCACTGCCACAATGACTGAATGTGTCCACTTGGCAGCAGCCCTGAGTCCCACGCCTTGGAATGGGGCACATTCGAGGGATGTCACATGCACAGCTCTTCAAATGGAGGGCTGTGACCCAGTCGTGCTCTGTGAAATAAACTTAGTGGACTGCAACCAGCAATTAAAAAAAAAAAAACAGAATAGGAGGTATTAGAATTTCATGTAGTAAGGATATCATTATATGCCACTTATTTCAGTTGTACATGTATAACTGTGTATGCTTCATCAGCTGATAAGGTATCTTTCTTACTGAGGGTTGTAATGAAAAAACTTGAAAGCCACTGGGCTGCAACATCCCAGCTTCCCTCTTCTCCAGGTCCCTCTTTACCATGTATTTGATGTTTTGTTCTCTCCAGGGAGAGTAGCCTTAAGGTTGCCAACCTTTTTCAGAGCAAGAATAACATTAACAGGAGCTAACGTTTGTGCAGTGCTTTGTCATGTTTACACAGAGATCTCATTTATCTGCACAAACTGGAGGAGCAGGAGGGCAGAGAGGCTGATATCTGGAGGACTGTGAGGCCTTGGGCAAGGTCTCGACCTCTCTGGCCTCAGTTCCTTCCCATGTGAAGCCGGTTGTGTTGAGGATTAGGTGAGACTGTGTGCAAAAGGTTTTAGATGAAAACGATCATTAGCTTCTCTGAACAAACGCAGAACCCCAGAGATTGATGAGCCCTTGAGCTGTGCAGTGAGGAAGCAGAATCGTTCAACTCAAGCCATAATGCACAGCAGCTTCCCAGATCCATCCTAAAACCCACCACCACCGCCACGCAGCAACAGCTAATACATACTCAGCACTCACCACAGGTCAGGTGCTGTTCTAAGTCCTTTATGTGCATCTTCTCATTTAACCTTCACAACTATCCTAAGAGGTACTATGCTTATTTGCATTTTGAGATGAAGAAACAGGCTCATGGGTTAAGTACACACTCCAGTTACACAGCCCACAGCCTGAGGCCTTACGCCCTGCAGGAAACTGGGTCTGTGGTCCCACCCGCCCCTTCCTCACCTCTTGGCCCCATTCTCGATGGTCTCTCCTTCGAGCACTTTGCCCCCGAAGCCATTCCACCGGCCAACCCCGAAGCCTCGTTTCTTCATGCCCAGGAGCACTCGCTGGGGCTGCAGCACCAGCACTAAGGTATATAGCCTGGAGGTGCCCATGGTCCCCTAGGTTCTGAAAGGAAGGCAAGAGGGTATGGTCAGCCTTGTCTTGGGTGTGGCTAGGGTATGGATGAAATGTGTGCTGGGTGGCCAGTGGCCAGGGACTACACTCCAGCAAGGGGGCTGGTGATAATTTCCCAGCTCTGCCACAAGTGGCTCCTTGTGGCAGGTGGAAATCTGCCATTGAATAAATGATTTTCTGGAGCGACAGGCCTGGCCCTCAGAACCCAATGGCATCAGTGCTGGGCCCTTCCCTTGCCAGGGCAGACCCAAAATTGGGAGGACAGCTCCCTCTCCCTCTCCACACTTGGCTAGAGGGCAATGCAACCTTTCCATGGAAGGCTTTTCTTGCTCCCATGCCTACCCCCAGGTACTCCAAGCCCATATGCACAAGCAGTAGGGCAGACCAGCCCCTGTCCCCAGCTGGCACCAAAATAATCATGCATTTATCCAGTGGTTGACAGGTCAGGTTTTGGGGTTGGCCTTTTCATTAACAGGTGCTTTTCTTTTGGCCCATTGGGATCAGGCCTCTGTCTCTGCAGCAGCAGGCTTCCAGACTCCCAGGAAGTGCACAGCTCTGGGCAGGGGCAGGTTCACCCATCGAGGCTGGGCTGGTGCTGTCTCCTGTGTAGGAGCTCATACTCCACTTACTCTGTTCTTAACTGCTGCTGTGGGACCTGGCACTCAGGGTGGACACTGGAGCCACAGAGGCCCTTCCTGCTCCAACAGGTACAGGTCCTGAGAAAAGCTCTGAAGGGGGTGCCTTGGCCAGGGTCCCTGCTGGAGGACCAGGACCAAGTTTGCTGTTGCTCTCTCCCTATCCCCGCCTGGGGACCGGACCACACATGGCTAAGATGCAGGGTTCAGGACCAGGGAATCCTTGGAAGTTACCGTGTCTGAGAAAAGGGACCCAAGGCTGGGTCCTGGTGCTGGCGGCAGGTCAGATGGGGTAAGCAGGTGTGTGGCTGAACTTCCCATAAGGCCTGTGTACTTTGTCCTGACACCGATCTGTTCGTTCCAAAAGCCCGGGCCTCCTGGGTAAAGCTTGGTGATGATGATACCAGCTATCATTTCTTAAGCACTGACTATATACTTATTTTAAAAAAGTATCCCATTTAATAGATCCAACAACTGTTATCAGCTAAGACTTGCTTTTTCTATTTCTAGAGGAGTAAACTGAAGCTCAGAGAGTCTGTCTGACCCAAGGCCTAACAGCAGAGCCAGTAATAAAATCTGGGTCTACTGGACGCCAGAGTCCAGTTGTGCCCACAGCTCCAGGAGCAGCGGCTACGTGGGGCACTCTGGTCCTCAGAGAGCTGCCTAAAGTTAGGGCCTGGGGCGCTTGTTAACCACGTGGCCTGAATCCGGTCTGTAAACGGAGGCCCTTTACTAGGTTGAGTGACACAGTATATGCGGAGCAAGGCCTCGGTCCTGCACATAGTGAACTAGCAGCAAAGTACTGCACCCCACACCTAGTCCCTACTCCCGCCCTCCCGCCCGCGCTCACCAGGCCCACGGCACCGCCTCCCCGGCCCCCCAAATCCGGCTGCCCCGCTCCCAGTTTCCCCTCTCCCTGGCTCCCCAGACCCGCGAGCTTCCAGCTCCCGGCCGCTCGCCCCCGTTTCCCCGCTCCGCGTACCCAGCTTCTCTGCGCCACGCTTCAGGTGCCGCGCTCGGTACGAATCTGGGTCTCGCTTCCGGAGGCGGGGCCTGTAGCCGGAAGCGGGGCCGGTCACTTCCGGAGACGCGGACCGAGGCGCGTGGGCGCCCATGGCTGGGTGAGTGGGTCGGTGAGCTCAGACAGCGCTTGCGGGGCCGCCTGTGCGTGCGGGGAGGGAAGTGGGGAGGTTCCTCCTTCGCCCAGCTTCCTCCTCCGGAAAGGGGGCGGTGGTCCCACCTCAGTCCTGCTGCTCGGGATGCGAGGCCGAGCTCTGGGCGCTGGGGGGCGGCGAGAGCGATGCCCACGGCCCCGACCTGGCACTCGGAGGCGCACTTCGAACCACAGCGCATGGCCAGCGAAGGCCCCCAGGACGCTGGGCGCCACACGGTCTCTAGAGAGGCGGGTGGGTGGGGGAGCTGGCTGCTGGTAGGGGCCTTTGGAGAGGGGCAGGTGGGTGGGGGAGGGGGCCGCAGGTAGAGATCTTTAGAGAGAGGGAGGTGGGCAGGGGAGGGGGCTGCAGGTAGGGGACTGCAGGCCTGAAGGATGTGTCACAGGGCTTCTGAGAAGCAGGAGGCTGATGTGGCTGGAATCCGTGGTGTAGGATGGGTTTGGAGGGGTCAGTGGCTAAATCCGGTGGACTCGGTGGTGTGTGGGGAAAATGTTCATTTTTTTGGCCTGTGTAACTACATTATCCTGGACTGCTGGAATTAGTTCTGGCGCTGAGGAGCTAGTCTTTTTCCCACGAGATCCCTTACACCATTTGAAGACAGCGATTCAGGATTCACTTCATTGACTTCATTGACTTCAAATCTTGTCAACACATTTTGCTGTTGAAGGAGCTTTGGCTTTGGAGCCGGGGGCTAGTAACTTTTTTTCCCTCAGGAAAATGGGCATAGAGCTTTGTAAGCTTGTTCTGAGAGTTCAGTGAGGGAGGTACGCAGAGCTCCTGCCTGCCCAGCTTTTGTGGGTGGTCAATAAACTGTTAAAATCATTACTTGTCAAAAGAATTGTGGAAGTTGTCCTTCAACCATTCACCCAGGTTGAGTTCAATTTTATTTAGAAATGTGCCACACCAGGCCCTGTGCTAACTGCTGAGGCCATGGAGGGTAACTCAGGCAGGGACCTAGCCTCATGGAAGAAACCCTCAGGGGAGAAAAAAACACTTCTTGACTAAAGAGTACCGACGTCTGCTGCCATGAGGAAGTACTGCAGAGTGGGTGGCTTGAACAGCAGAAATTCTGTTCTGGAGGCTGGAAGTCAGATCAAGTGTGGGCAGGGTTGGTTTCTCCTGAAGCCTCTCTCCTTGGCTCATACATAGATGGTGTCTTACTCTCCTCTTATAAGGATACCTGTCCTATTGGATTAGGGCCCACCTACATGACCTGGTTTTAACTTGATTAGCTCTTTCTTTTTTTTTTCTTTTTTTTTTTTTGAGACAGAGTCTCACTCTGTTGCCCGGGCTAGACTGAGTGCCGTGGCGTCAGCTTAGCTCACAGCAACCTCAAACTCCTGGGCTCAAGCAATCCTTCTGCCTCAGCCTCCCGAGTAGCTGGGACTACAGGCATGGGCCACCATGCCCAGCTAATTTTTTTCTATATATATCTTTAGTTGGCCAATTAATTTCTTTCTTTCTATTTATAGTAGAGACGGGGTCTCAGTCTTGCTCAGGCTGGTTTCGAACTCCTGACCTTGAGCGATCCGCCCCCTTGGCCTCCCAGAGTGCTAGGATTACAGGCGTGAGCCACCGCGCCCGGCCCTAACCTATTATAATCTTTAAGTGGATTTAAGAACAGCTCAGTGAAATTTTATAAGAATTCAATGAGTCTTACACATTTCTCCAGTTAAAACAACTTCTGAGAAGTATGTTGGGAAAAAGGCAGGGGCCACATGTCTCCACACCATTGCCTGGGAGGTGGAGATCTATTATTCTTTCAGGCCAGCTGGGGAGACAGACACTGGCCTTCTTCCCTGATTCTTGTGATGTCTTTTTAGGAGGGGGGAGGCCCACTGTGGGTGAAGTGCCATGTAGTGCCTGGCATAGCTATTTCTTGTAACTCATAACGCCTCCAAGTGATCTACTAAGCTCCACTATATGCCAGGAACTCTTGGATTGCCTCTTTTAATTCATTTAGCAACTCTTTGAGGTAGGGTCAGTTATTATAATCACCATTTTTTCACAAGGGAAAACTGAAGCACTGAGAGGTTAACATCCACAGTTCCTCACCATCAATAAGTAAATGCCAGAGCTTGAATTTCAGCCTGGGCAGTCAGACTGCATAGCCTCTTAAACACTTAACTATACTTCTCCTGTGAAATGGGTATTGATGTTCCCACTTTACAAATTAGTAACCTGGAACCAAAAGAGGTGAAGCAATTTGCGCAAGTTCCCATAAGTAGTAAGAGATGTAGCTGAGGTGTCTACCTAGGTCTACCTGCTTCAAAGTCTACAACATTCTCCTCCCCCATACTGGTTAGACAGTGA
Organism: Lepilemur ruficaudatus; assembly: GCA_963574885.1. Taxonomy (NCBI): domain Eukaryota; kingdom Metazoa; phylum Chordata; class Mammalia; order Primates; family Lepilemuridae; genus Lepilemur; species Lepilemur ruficaudatus. The sequence goes on from CAUYRT010040294.1 coordinate 7,894, forward strand.
ATATACTAGTTTAAAAGTCAAAGTTCTACAAGTTTTATTTTTTAAAAAGAAAAAAAGTCATCTATCTTCCTCTTTCTTATTCTTGATTTCTGCCCCCAGAGGCAACCATTTTCAACATTTTAAGACTTTTCTTCTACTATTTACTTACATATTTCTAAATAACTTGTTTATACTGTTCTAGATTTTTCAGTTTTAGATTTTCTACTTACTACCGCTGAAGATGAGGATTTCATTCTCTTATACCCTGTCCTCTCCCATCCCTCAATCGTTACAATTTTTGGCTAGTTCAGTATTATCTACTTTTTTTTTTTGAGACAAAATCTTGCTTTGTCACCCAGACTGGAGTGCAGTGGTGCAATAATAGCTCACTGCAACCTTCAGCTCCTGGGCTCAAGTGATCCTCCCACCTTGGCCTCCCAAAGTGCTGGGATTACAGGTGTGAGCCACCATGCCTGGCCTCTACTTATATTACTAAGAAGACTGAATATTCACAGCTGAACCATGGCCTATAATACTGTAGTTACATTTCATTTTATTTGGCTTTTGGATTTCTCTCAAATTAAAATGTAACATTAAAAAGAATTTACTTAGTTGTTCTCAAGCTCTTTGATAGAGTGTTAATACCTTCTATGTCCAAGCATATCAGGTGAACCTTCATTTTCTTTCTTTTTTTCTTCTTTTTGGTGATATTCCTCCTGGATCCCTTTGTCTTTCTGTTCCAACCTGGTCTGATGGAATGCTACATAGCTGTTATCCTGGGAGATTAACTGTCTACCCTATTTGAAAAGTGCTGCTAATCTTTTGGGATATTTTTATGTCATAGCTACCCTGTGAGGTTTGAAGGGCAAGTGTTTCAGGTGGGAGAACACAAAGCACCGGGGAGTTAAGTGTCAGTTACACAGATGTAAGTGGCAGAGCCAGGCTAGAAGTGGGCTTTCTGCAGGAGGCACAGTGCCCCCTTGTCTTGATATAAACAAGCATTTGTTGCTGCTTGCCAGGCTGCCCTCAAAAGTTCCAGACATGGAACTACGTAAGGTGGTGGGGATTTGATGCCTTCATCTGACTTCTTTCATAAATGGGGGATGTAGTTGAGCGTTTGGATTTTGAATCAGACTTCCTGAGTCTGCCACTTAATAGTTATGCAATTTAAAATTGGTTACGTAATCTAAGTCTCAATTTCCTCATTTGTAAAATAAGGATAATAGTGTCATCATAAAGCCATAATGTTTTAAAGGGCACATTGTAAATGCGTAGTACATGTTAAATGCTTTTATAATTATGGTCTGGAACTTCCCAGGAGATAGTAATACTTTTACTAGTGGACCCCTATAATCTAGTATCCTTGCATTTCTGGACCATGTTGGGATGTTCTATGACAGCCGTGTACAATAGAATTTTCTAAATAAGTAGTTTATGCATCTCACTTGAGCATATCTTGGTTGATATCTCTGTCATTCTTCAGTTTATCCCAGTCCACTCTGTATGATTGATGTCATCCCTTGGTCAGCTGAGGTCAACTGGCCAATATTAAGATGAATACCTTCCAAATGTCCCAATTTGTGCTTTTTCGTGATTTTTGGCTTTTATGTTTCTTCTTTGTTGCTGATTGATGCAAAAATGTTAAATTTTTTAGGTAAGAGTTTTTCCTTGGGAGAAAGGAATTTCTATACCTCATGTACTTCTCTTCCTTCATACTACTGTCCTTTCTGGGACTGTTTGCAGTAACAGTTTGCATTATAGGATAGACAGAATAAAGAAAGATGACCCACGTTTGAGGTGAACTTTTGGGGAGAAAACTTCTAATGCAGTGTATTTTAAACTGCAGGTCATGACTCAAGACAGGTAGTAAAATCACCTTAATGAAATAACAAGCACTTTAAAAAAATGAATAAAACGAAATCTCTATCACACCTCTAGTAAGGAAAAAAATTTGTGAACTTGTTTCAATTATATGTGTGTATACATATATAAATTATATACACACGTTCATATATGTATGTATACATGTGCTGGTTTGCAGTATAAAATGTATTTCTTACTAAGTATTACAGTTGAAGTTTGGAAAATGTGTCTTAACAGTTTTTGTTAAGTTTTGTTCGCCTTCTCTCCTCTTAGTTCTTTCATCAGGCCTCTCTTCAAGATAATCCCATTCAGATTAAGCAAAAAACTAAACAATTCCCCAAAATGAATATTGTTTTCCTCTTCAGCATTTTCTGGGCATTCACTACATAAAGATTGTTGGATAAAGGTCACCATTCTCAAACCTACAATCTTGTCAGAGGAAACAAACAGGTAAACTGAACATTACACAAGTTAAAATAATTTAAATGTTACAGGTACAAGTAACATGTTGAAAAGGTAGAGTGATTCACTCTGGCCAGGATATCATGGAAGTCTCTGTGCAGCATTAAATTAAAAATGTCAATAATCAAAGATTGGCAGGAAGGGCTCGGAAGTATGTCTTCTTTTCTTTTTCTTTTTCGGCTAGTTAAATGAAGCAGTGGGAGTGAAGAAGGAACAAAGGAATCTGTAACTGGTGGTGATCAATTAGTTGTATACACCACCGCACTTGAACCAGCTGAAGTGTGTCTTTTTAAAGACTATTTAGTAAATCATATGGTTTAAAAGATAGTCTTTAGGATAGGGAATTTAAAAGCAGTACATTCTGTTTTTGCCCTTAACACAATATATTTAGATCCACAAAAAACCTGTACTGCAATTTACATTATTCTAGGAGAATCAGAAATTCACACTCCAGGGATGGTCAGCTGACAATCCAATCGGGATGCCCATACTCCACAAGTGACAATTGAAAGCCCTTGTTATCCCTAACTCAGTCAATAGAGGAGACTTTGCTAATTAGTTTAATAAATGTCAAATGTGTTTCCACTGGTGACATGAATAGCTTGTTAATAATCCTAATGATGTGGACACAAGCACTCATTTGTGAATCCAGTACTGGTATGTGGATTGGCTGAAAACAAGTCACTGTCCCTTTTTACAAGGAGAGGTGTAAGAATGTAACAAGCCCTATAACTTGTATGGATAATGCCCAAAGCTTGATTGCTAAATACACCTGTGTCCAGCCATTAGTATGGAGGACTCAGGTTGCTTGATTCTGACTACAAGGATAACAGTTTTGCCCCCAGTACTTGACAGAGACACCTCAAGTGGCCCTTCCATGAAAGTGTGGTCAGATTACCTAAGACAGAAAGCTGGGACACTTTGTTAAGCTTCCAGAGCAGGTTGTATTTATTGAGCTACTGCTTGCTTACAAATGTTTAATAAATGATTCTGTGTGAGGAAAATTGAGTCTGAGCTTTGTTTTCATAGTAAGTGGATACCGTTATCTGCCAAAAAGTGTCTGAGTGGTAAATGACCAAATTCGTTGTCAGTTTGAAAAATAGCTAAATGAAGACTTGAGTACTTCTGAGTTACTCCCAAATAATATCACTCAATCATCACCTATTTATCAAAGCAAGTTTATTTGATTACTTATTCCAGACAAATAATGAGGCTCATGTGTACAACCAAATAAAAGGCAGGAAAAATTATTATGAACTACACAAACAGCTATCCAGAAAGGAACAGCAGCTGCATTCATTTTACATAATACTGTGGAGTGATATAGCACCATTTACCTCAAAGATATCCTAAGTACTTTATAAGGTAATTGCCCGGGTCTTTGCTCAAATGCAGCAATAGCTTAAAAATTATAGCAAGCTTGATGATCATCTTATGTTCAACTAATTTCAAATGTAAAATTATATTGGAAAAATTATCTCAGAAAAAATAGGGAATTTGGGAAGGATGTGACCTTGTACAATTCTTTTTAAAAATCTTAAGGAAATAGTTACCATTATTGAGACTGGTGGTTTTTTCTCATCATCAGTACTATTTGTTACTATCATCATGACCAATTTAAAGTCTAAAGTTTGGACAATAGGTAGTTGTTTATTTAAACACACAATTTTATTTATACAAAAAATATTGTTTATTGTTCTAGTTGGTCTGTCCTGGCCTGAACCACAAACATGGAGGAGCAAGAGAGAACTTTAATTCTATGGAACTCAAAGGATTAGGATCTTTAATGATCAATTCTATTTTCTACCATTTCTAAGGACCATTCTAAGCTGTTGTACTCTAATCAATATTAGGTGGAAATTTGTTGAACTAAAGTTTGACCCTGTTAATGAATATAAATTATCATGTGGACATATGTAAATCTGATAACCATTTTTCTAAATGCTGAGGACTTCATGGTTTCAACTGAAGTATATAAACAGAAATTTGGTGTTCCAGAGTCCTTCATCAGCCCATTTTACTATAGTTAAGAGCTGTGGTATATTTTCAGAAATATATATACCACAACGAAATCAAATGAAGGAAATTCTAAATATTCCAGAATTATTCAATCCTGGTGATTCCTAACCCCTACCCCATTATTTTTTGGGTCATGAGCTATGAACTTCCCCCAGAAAAATGCATATAAACAAAAACTTCTTATACACAATTACAAAGGATTCCCTAAAGGTTCATGATTCCCAAGTTAGGAATTCCTATTTCAAAGCTGTGGAACATAGTTTAACCCATTTTGACACTGTCCATCTTGAATTATTGCTACTATAGTAAAGTAAGCATTTTAATACTGCTCAATTGGTGCCTTAAGACAAAGTTGCTCTTATTTTAAGCACTAACAGACTTTTAAAATTTATTCTCCTGTACCAATTTTACAAAGTTTTAAGCCATGTACCTCCTATCTTGAATTAGTTTAAGTCTCTAAGGTTTAAACTAGTAGATAATTGCTTTCCTTTCACTTATACTATTCTCCAGAGCTAGTTACTGAAAAATCAGATTGAAATTTAATACCCTTGTGAAAATGAACATGACTATATATTGAAGAACAAGTTATATGAATTTACAAAATACATTTCTAGGTACAGTTTCATACTTGAAAACAAACTCATGTACTTAGTGCCTCTGATCATGATCCCAGACTATACCTTCTCCTTTTACCTAATTATAACCAGTACAATGGAGGCCTCTTACTATGGTAACAAAATGTACTCAAAGTTCTACCTACTCATAAGGATAGAAAACACTTCATTTCTGACAAACTCACCATCTCAAAAGTATCTGATCAATTCCTCAGTTACCAAACAGATTGAAGAATATTATCTTTGAGGGTTCTAATGTTGAACCATTGACCATGTCTTGGTTGTTGAATGGACCCTTAATCCAAGAGAAATGACTATACTATGGTACAAATGTTAGGCTTATTGCTTTCTTTTTAAAGAAAAATTCCACTAGTCACTCCAAAGAATCTGTTTATATAACAGGGTAAATGTGGATATATAGGGAATTCTTAAAGAGACTTTGAAGGCCAATTTAAAAGCAGGGGATATTAAATAGAGAAATTCACACACATCAAGTATATAAAATTTAATCAAATCCCTTACTAAATAATTTTTCAAAAGTTGGAGTCAGGTTACAATTATTCAGTTTTTTCATAATCGTTCACTTTTGCTCAGATAGGGTATTTGTAGAACAAATCCCAAAACGTTTGAAATAAAGGAAAAGGGTCAGCTAAGAGAACAGCTTTGCCAAGGAAGCTACAACTTGGTTATGGGATTTCATTCTTGTCTTTTGCTATATAAAAAGTGAATAACAGAACAATCATTTTTTCCTTGCTCTTCTATACTTCTAAGACATTTTTCCATGTTTTCCTTTGTTTAAGTTAAACACTAGATTTTGCATTACAGAGACCTAGCAGTCAGGGAACAGGAGTGGGAAACGGAGGATACTGCTCTCAATCAAAATGCAAGAATTTCAACTAAATGGTGAAGAGCTTGCAAGAGAAAATGGATTACTATTTCTCCACTGACTAGATGGTGTCCTATAAAATACACAACCAAGTATTCCCCCAACCCCGACTGTTCAATGTAACATTTTGTGTTTTTCCTATTGGACCTACTAAATGCTGAGTGAAAGCTGAAGAAGGTAATCATATATGCTGGCATTCCTGGCTGTGAAATCTATACATTTTCATTTTAAATATAATAATTCAAGCATAATCCATATTTAAAAAATTAGACTAAAGAGAGACAGTAAAGGTTTTAAAGGTTTCTCTTTGAAAAGATGGTATCTTACAGTACATACAAAAATACTCTGAAAATACATACGACTTCATTTACAAAACACTGAATCAACATATTACAAGAAGAATTACATGGTTATGGATTTTAATAAACTGAGCATGCGTTCATGAAACTTAAAAAATATTAAGAAATGCACTGAAAAAAGCAGTGTAAAAAAGACAACTCATATAGTTAAATAAAAACTACAAAGGTCCTGAGCCAATTAATGGTTGGTAACAATGTCATTCAAAAATGCCTTTAGGTTTCAATAAAATCCACTGCTTATTTCTGCATGCCTAGTCTGTGAAGAAACTGTTTGAAGTTGTGGGGTAAATAATGGTCAGGAGTTATCATGCCAAGTTAATTTTACACCTCAAAAATACAAGTTTGCCATACTTAAAGGTATCTTATTGTTGATGCTGCAGTGAGTTGCTCCTCAGTAAAAAATATCAGTCAACTAACAAGAATGGCATGAGATAGGATATGTAACAATTTCACCATTCATATACTGACTTTCAGTATCCTGGTTATATTTTGATTTTTAATAAAGATGCATTTCAAAGGCCTCCATGGGAGGCAAAATATAGAGAATTTATAGTGTCCAACTCTTATGTAATCACTGGACTAATCCTCCCTGGTAACTATGCAACACTTGGACAGAAAGGCACAAAAAAATAAAAGTTTAAATATTCCATGTGCCAATCTGGAAAAAAAATAATTTAAATCAGAAGAACAGACAGTACATCTACACAAATGAGGAAAGCAGAAAAGATACCTCACATTCATTTATCTCAGGTTTCACAAAGTGGCTTCAATGTGAAAGTAAATGTGTTAACATTTGGAAAATTACAAGACAATTTTTTTTTGTTGTTTTCAACTTTTTCAGCTCTATACAATGATTACAACATAAGACTTAAAAAAAAAAAAATAGAGTTCAGGACTTGTTTTATCGGTGTCCAAGTGGCCAAGAACTGGTTCCCATAACAGAGAAACAAGCATCGAAAGTTAAGGCAGTAAAACCTCCAAATGCAAAGCCATTAATACTGTAGATGACAATTTGATAGTAGGTGATCTTCAGAAGTGTATGTAGCAATCAGTGAGAATGCTACAGCATCTGCAGGTCAAAGTGTGAGAGTTCAAAACCACTTCAAGGTCGTTAGGCTGATGACTGTAACTTTCACCTGGTTTTGTGTGTGACAGCCACTTCTATTTGAAAAAGAGGGGCTGCATCTATGCCACTAAATGATTGCTTGTTCACTTAAATGAGGAGGCACTGCTTTTACCGATTAAGGGTCAGTCGAATGGAATTTTTGATGACACGGATGTTATTTGCTGGAACTGGTGATGATGAATCTGGTAATTCTTTACTGGGCAGTCTCTATTAGAAAAAAATAGGAACAAAAAAGGAAAAGCATATATATATAATGAAGGCCCAACTAGTTAAATCAGTCACAAAACTCCCAAGTTTCTCTCCAAATCCCTTGAGCTCCTAAACACTCAAGTATGTGTTGAATATTTCCTTCCAGTAGTCACATGTTTCTTGCTTTTGAAACTTTTTTCTTTTTTACAGTCAGGGGAGAAAAGCAGACGGATGCATAAAAGAAAGGGTAGAAGTGGCAGGAGTGTGAATAGGTACAGAAGAAGACTTTGTTAAAGACTTTGTTAAACCAATGGCCATGTCAGGAGTGAGAAATGCATACAGAATACAGTCCTCCTTAAAGTCAGGCAATGGTAAAGAGAAACAGGAAGTGCATGGTGACTAAATCCTCTTGGGACGTGAGGTAAAAAATGAGTGTGTATTGTGGAGGAAAAGTTGATATCTGAGAGTTAAGTCCCTCAATTAGTTTCTGTAATACATTCATGGAGAAGAATACTATAACTCAATTGTGAGATACTTAAGTTTTCAGGAAAACTGAACTTTGTAATCAAGCTAAGTAACTTTGGTGATGGTGAAATTCAGGGACATCTGTTTGAGGGATTCTGAGGGTATCAAAGGTTATTATATAATGAAGGCAAAAATCCAAGAAATTGAGAAGCAAAGAAAGACCCCTAAAATACAGACTTGCGTGGGATGGAAATAGTATCTTAGTTTCTTGTCAAGAGATGACTGCCAGCTGGGCATGGTAGCTCACGCCTGTAATCCTAGCACTCTGGGAGGCCAAGGCGGGCGGATTGCTCAAGGTCAGGAGTTCGAGACCAGCCTGAACAAGAGGGAGACCCCGTCTCTACTAAAAATAGGAAGAAATTAATTGGCCAACTAAAAATATATATAGAAAAAATTTAGCCATGCATGGTGGTGCATGCCTGTAGTCCCAGCTACTTGGGAGGCTGAGGCAGGAGGATCGCCTGAGCCCAGGAGTTTGAGATTGCTGTGAGCTAGGCTGACGCCATGGCACTCTAGCCTGGGCAACAGAGTGAGACTCTGTCTCAAAAAAAAAAAAAAAAGAGATGACTGCCTAATCTTCCTTTTGTGTTACCTTGATTAAACAAATATCTATATCATATCCACATCCATTCAAAAAATTAGGAAAACTTTTAAGACTACATAAAAGTACAGAATAGGGCAATGGAGACTTAGATGCCATAACCAAGTGTCAGACATTATTACAATTTTGCCACATTTACTTGGTATATCCCCTTACCCTTTACTGGAAATATTTTAAAATCTAGACATCTCATTTTACTCTCTTATACTTTAACATGTCAAAATTTTTTTCTTCCATTATCACACATAATATAATTCATATTTTTTGTAACTCAGTTTTTGTGTTTGTTTCTTTTGAGACGTAGTCTTGCTCTTGTCACCCAGGCCAGAGTACAGTGTCCAGTGGTGTCATCATAGCTCACTGCAATCTCAAACCCTTGGGGTCAAGCTATCCTCAAACCCCTGGGGTCAAGCCTCAGCCTCCCAAGTAGCTGGGACTACAGGTGCACACCACCATGCCCAGCTAATTTTTTCTATTTTTAGTAGAAATGGGATCTTGCTCTTGCTCAGGCTGGTCTCGAACTCCTGAGCTCAAGCGACTCTCCTGCCTTGACCTCCCAGAGTGCTAGGAGTACAGGTGTAAGCCACCACGAATGACCTGTAACTCAGTCTTCTGTTAAATGAGAAATTTTACAAATTCTACAACTAATAGCCCGTGAGGATAATATTTTGCTTTAAAATGGCTAACACATCCTGGGGAACCCGGCAAGGTGAAGCTGATTGTGATGAGAAACTTTAGTCTTTAATGGGAGGGGTGAAAACAAGGCATTGCATTCCCTATATACTCTCAGAGAAGGACTTTCTCTGATTTAAACAAGGCTACTTTTTGAGCATCTGCTAGTTAGCTAACCATGCTTAACACTACCTATTATTAGTTTCAATAGTAATTCTTTAAAGAATAAAATTTGAAATTACAATTTAGGGGCTCTTTAGCTTGTGATCTAAGATATTTACTATGTACACTGCTACATTTGGTTCTTCCAAAATGTTAACCCGCATGGTTCCAAATTATCGAGCCTAAATTTTGACTGTAAGCAGTGGTCTACAACAAAAGATAAACTATCATGTACTGGTAAGAAATTCCTGTGCTAAGCACCCAACTGTTTCTTTAAAGAGAAATAAAAAACAAAGTGTGAACATAAATAAATCATGAAGTCTTCTTTAGCTACTCTCTTTTCTAGGCTTTTGAGGTACACACATTCAGGACTATACACTTTGTTTGCTATCACCAACTCCAATCCTAACTATAGTGCTTATCCTTGAGGATGGGGACAAAATCTTACCCATTTCCAGTGCTAGGCTCTTAAAAAGCTTTTGGTACTTATAGATTATCTGAGTTTTTACCTATGAATAAGATTATCTGTTACCTTTTTGCGTGATGTATCAATAGTTGGAATAGGCATAGATTCTCCTCCAATGGCATCCTAAAAACAGAAGATTATATATAAGTGAAAACTTTCTTTCCTACATGCAAATGCTTACTCCTACTTGAAATAAAACACAACCAAAACCTGACAGTAGATCTAATCTGATCTACTTTCTAATATAGTACTTTTCCTGATACATGCCTCTTTAAACTAAATATTCTAAAGCACACTATTAATATATTTACCACTGATTTTCTTTTTCTCTCTTCAGCAGCACGGGAGTCCTTAAATGTTGATTCAAGTCGAATAAACTAAAATTAAAACATTAAAATGAGTTGCTATTACATACCTGCAAAAAACATACAAATCTATATAAACTAGGAGACTAGTGATTAGGCTATCACCAAAAACTATTACAAACATGGATTGGGAGGGAAGAGAAGTAGATTGAATTCAACTGCTACCCTTAATTTTTACAGTTTGAGGGATCTTTTCAGTTAAATCAATTCAAATTCTAACAAATAAAATATAGTTTTACCACCACCTACTGGAAGCAGAGGAAATCAACATTATAACACACAAGAAATAAGATAATTTAGTTACCGATAATGACTTCTGTGTAAATCATGGAGAAACTTACACTAATCATTCAAATTTTCTGACACATTAATAACATGAATTTAGGATAAGCAATTAATATTATTCCTCTAGGGTTTGGGTAAATATTCTTTCCAAACAGTCAACTCTTAGGAAACACTAACATAACTATGGAGAATTTTAAGTTTCTTTAGTAGTAAATTAACGTAAAAAAAAAAATCAACCATCAAATCACTACTAAAGTTGTAACTTTACCTTTTCTATGTCTTTCAATCTCTTAGAAGACCCATCTATGGATGGGGAATGGGATCTTTTGGGCGTAACATTCTTAGTTATGTTTGACATTCCATTCAGATGTGGTTGTCCCTGGGCAGTGTTGTGGGGTGTTGTAATTCTAGGAATGACATTTCGTCCTACTACAGTAGGAATGGTGCACACAGCTGGGGGTGATACAGCTTTTACTGTCGAGTCAACTTCTAAAAAGGAAGAAAAAGATTTTAATAATTAAATATTTATATAGAATAATTAACAATAAAAGTTTAGATACCTACTTGCACCAATGACTGGAATGGACAGCCCTTGTGCTGGTGGGACACTCTGTGGCTTCTCCACAATTACAGCAGCAGGTTCAGCATTACTCCTAATAAAAGGGTTAAATTATCATTATTAAATGATTTAAATATTACTTATTTAAAACATTCTTATTATACTATTTAGGAATACCTTCTTTCAAGTACTCCTATTTTAACATTGCATTGAAGAGAAAAGGGGGAAAAAAGGCAAAGGATCCGGTGAGAATTAAGAGAAAAATTTAAGCAGAAAACTTGTACATTTCTGTGTACTTATCTAATCCCATATGCTCATAACCCTATACCACCTTCTATGGGATGCTCACAAATTGTTAGGTATTTCTAAACAGAAACTGACTAGCAGCTTGTAAAATAAATTCTTTTAACAATTAAAAAAGGCATTTAGCAAAGGTATAGAAAAATTTACATTATCCTCAAATAAACAGAAGACTGAAAGGACAAATTTGAAATATAAACCTTTCCACTTCTCCAGCAGGAGGGCTATCAGGCTTGGAAGATTTGTTTGTAGACAGTGGGGAATTGAAAGGTGTTCCATTATCAGTGTCTCTGGAGCTATCCAGACAACTGCAATCCAGAGATGATCTTTTGGATGGAAGTCCGCCTGAACTTCGACTGACATCAGAGAGACTTTGCTGAAAGAGGAGAAAGCTTTTAGGATTTCAAAAAGCAAATGAGAATATAAAGACTAGCTTCAATTCTGAAACACATATAAGCAAATTAACTCGTGATTAATTAAGATGAGATTTTAGTCCTAGATTGGACTGTCTATACCATCCTTATTTCCTTAATAGGTTTGGGAGCTGTAAGAATGCAAATTTAGTCCCAGATCATTTGTCTGAGTGGAACCACACCAGAGAGTTAAGATTACAAACTCACCTTTTTCTTCTTTTGAAGAATCTCTGCGGGAAGGTAGTGATGAAGTTGTTTTTTCTTGACATGAGTTGCTTCAATTTTCATTCCCTCCTTTAGCATGTTTATATTGTTTGCTTGTCTATATACTGTAACAATGTTAATATATTAAATGGTAAAATTCTTTCTGAACCAAGGGCTGTCTAATTTTTCTGAAATACATTTATTTTCAACATCTCCCCGCACCACCACCACCACCACCCCACCCACCTACCCATGCAAGCATGCATGCACCTCTTAGAAAACAAATATTCCTAAAACATTTCTATCATGTCACAATTCTATTCAAGAATCAACTAGTTTTTCCATGTCCGTATTCTGAGACTTTCTCATAGTCAAACCTCATTAACAAAATAACCGTATGGTGGCTCACGCCTGTAATCCTAGCACTCAGGGAGGCTGAGACAGGCGGATTGCTCAAGGTCAGGAGTTCGAAAATAAATGTATGGGAAAAAAAGTTTTTTCATTGTTTCTGCTATTTTTCCAAAAGGCAATCTCTCCTCATAATTACTTGCCCAAGTCTAAGCTAATTCTTATACCAAATATCCAAGATGCAATTCAAGCAGTCCTCCATGAGGCTTTACTATTGTAGCCCACACCAGTCATACAATGTCAGACATCAGAAGCCATCTACATACAAGCACATCCTTGTAGTACAGGTAGAAAATGAGGTTCAACAGCTCTGAATGCCTTGCTGGGATCATAATACATACAGCCCTAGATTCCCACTGCAGTGCTTTTCACACCTTATAAGAAAGTCAGTTTTATTAACCACCACACAAATTTCTTAATATATTTTAATTGTGAATACCTAATTAGATTATAAGCCCACTGAAGATAGGGACGGGAGGCTTGTTTGCACAGCAATTACTGTGAAATGTGGTAAATTGTTTGATCTCTTAGGGCCTCAAGTTTCCTCATCTGGAAGAGAACATTTTATAAATCTATAATAATAGAGCTTCCCAACTTTCTTTTTGAAAAATTGGAGCCTGAATTAGAATGGAGAAATTTATATCTAATGTGATAATGTAATGTTGTAATTAATATTACATTAATGTAATAAAAAGAATTGCTTGTTCAAGTTACACATTCTCTGGCTCTATCCTCAGAGTGTGATTTTGTGGTTCTAAGATGAAGAATCTGCATTTTCATGATAAATGTGAGGCCTAGTACAAAAGGATTTAGGAAACTCAAATGCACCCAATCAAGAATATTAACAGTATGAATGTATACTATTCCAGATTACTGACAACTCCAAATTTATAACAGATATACTAAGATATTCCAGAGAGGTGTTGTTAGAGGGCTAGCTGTGAAAGACACTCCTTTCATTTATCCTGAAACACATTCAGCAAGTCTGTACCTACTGATATTTATTTCATATAAAAAACATAAAAATCAAGTCATCTTTATGACTGTGACTACAAACCCTGGCTGTGTACACAAGAACCACCAGCAGAGTTTTAATTTTCTTTCTGTTTTATTTTTGAGACAGAGTCTCACTCTGTTGCTCAGGCTAGAGTGCCATGGCATCAGCCTAGCTCACAGTAACCTCAAACTCCAGGGCTTAAACAGTCCTCCTGCCTCAGCTTCCCGAGTAGCTGGGCCCCATGCCCGGCTAATTTTTTCTATATACATTTTTAGTTGGCCAATTAATTTCTTCCTATTTTTAGTAGAGACAGGGTCTCACTCTTGCTCAGGCTGGTCTGAACTCCTGAGCTCAAATGATCCACCCACCTCGGCCTCCCAGAGTGCTAGGATTACAGGCATGAGCCACCACGCCCAGCCTCTTTCTTTTTGTTTTAAAACAAGTAATATGTTCACATGGTACAAAACTCAAAAAAAGGTTTAAGAGTATTCAGTGAAGTCTTCTCACCACTGTCCCCTAGAAGCTGGTTCCCTGACCTAGAAGCAACCACCTTTGTCAGTTTCTTTTAAAATTAAGTATCCTTCCAAAGATATTCTATGTATTTGTAAGCAAACATATATATATATTTTTCTTATTTATATAAATGGTAGCACAGTATACATATTCTTCTACAATTTTCCCCCCACTTAATATGTCTTCAAAATTGCTTGACATGCCTTTTGGTTTTTAATAGCAATATGGATGTATGATATTCACTTATCCAATTGTGGAATTTTAAAATAATATAGCCTGCCATATCCTAGGCAGATGACACTGAGTTACAGCCAGAGTTGAGAACCACAGTTCTATGTTGACAAAGTCTTACCTGTATCAGTAAATGACTGTATATCATATGTCAAGTCTATGTTGACACTTTCTGCATTTTCTACTCTCCGAAAAATTATTCCAAGGAACCACATTGATACATAATTGTTGCTATAAAGTAAAATTTAAGAATTTCCATTAACTTTTAAATAATTTTATAGATCCTATTTCATAACTAGAACTTGGTCTTATGTCTCTATTTCATAAATATAGATTACAGTGGGTTGGCCAAATTCTTAAAACTGATATCTAAAACAGGTGTAAGTTATCTGTGTCCTTCTAAAGAGGATTAAGTGGCTTTGAAAATGACTTGAATCTATACTTAAGGATGTTCAAATTATTATGATGGAGTTTTTGCTGGGGTCTGTGTGTACTTATTTGTAAAGCATGGCCACTCACACTCAAATATATAATGTATCACATCCCCATCAATGGCTGTTAAACAACAATCTCACATTCTCAGGTGGGAAGTAATGTTGCAAAAAAATAAAACAACCTCACAATCGATCTAAAACAATGTATATATCAAGTAACATTATTTAAGAAATATAATATTAAAAAACAATTAACTTACTCTTTATGATGTTCCTTATTTCCTGGGAATGACTGGGGATTCACATGGGCAAGAGTAATAAATTCATTCCGTTCCAAGTTTCCAACAAGTACACGAATTTTAGATTCTACTAATCCAACCCTAAAATAAACAGTGGTCAAGATTTTTCTTATGATCTTATTAAATTTGAAAGCTACACTCAAGTAAACCAAACAGCATATTAGCTATGAAGCTTTACATATTCATTTAAGAAATTCAGTCTAGCCAGGTGCGGTGGCTCATGCTTGTAATCCTAGCACTCTGGGAGGCCGAGGCTGGAGGATCACTCAAGGTCAGGAGTTCGAAACCAGCCTGAGCAAGAGTGAGACCCCGTCTCTACTAAAAATAGAAAGAAATTAATTGGCCAACTAAAAAATATATAGAAAAAATTAGCTGGGCATGGTGGCCCATGCCTGTAGTCCCAGCTACTCGGGAGGCTGAGGCAGAAGGATCGCTTAAGCCCGGGAGTTTGAGGTTACTGTGAGCTAGGCTGACGCCATGGCACTCTAACCTGGGCAACAGAGTGAGCCTCTTGTCTCAAAAAAAACAAAAAACAAACAAACAAAAAAACAAAAAAATTCAGTTCAGTGTATTAGAAACTCTGTTTAAAATACCATTCAGGTAAATGACAAGTTACTTAATTTCTGTGTTCCCCTTTTTATTATTTTTTTTTAGAAGATCAAATCTACTTAATGCATTCCTGAATCTAAAATATCCTGCCTTAGTTAAGACTATAAAATCGTCATAACTTGAGCATAAACAAAAACTGCATAAACTTAACTTTTGGTTAATCTGGTCCTGATATTTTTTCTACCTTCAAATCTTATATATTTAAATAATGTGAACAAAAGAACTAATACTGGCACATAATTTATGGAATCATGTTCTGATTTTCACAAAATTAATACTAGACCTTGCATTTAAGAAGAGAATTGACTAAATTCAGATCAGATACTACTAAAATATACAGTTTCATCAGATTTCTGCAACTGCATTTTCTACCTACTTCAGCTGTATTAACTTATTAATGACTATGAATTAGAATAACTTATTCACCATAATTGTATGTGCTTCAACAGTAGATATACAAAAGTCTGAGCTACTCCAGTGTTATCTAAACGAAAGGTTGGCAAACGTTTTCTGTAAAGAGTCAGATAGTAAATATCTTAGGCTTTTTGGGCCATACAGGCTCTGCTACAACTTATTCAACCTTGCTGTGAAGCATGAGGTAGCCAGAGACAATATATAAACAAACAAGCATGACTGTGTTCCAACAAAACTTTACTTAAAAATAGGTGGCAGATTGAATTAGGCCTAGACTGTAGTTTTCTGACCCCTGATCTAAACAATTAAACATTGTTTTATTGAAAGGATTTTTGTCAGAGTCCCTTTAATTACCAATGAAATAAGCATTAAATTCTTGAAGCAAAAATCAGACAGTATTGATGTGTTTTACTTTTCCATAAGTCAGACCAGGCAGAAGTACAACCATCTCTGGTGGCCTAAGAGCTTCTGCCTGATTGAGCCAGGGGCATGAATATACTGAAGCCAGAAGGGATAAATTTAGATGCACTACAAAGAATACACTGCTCCTTGACCAAAAATATCTTCTATCTGTTGACAGAAGCTTAAAATTCTGAAACCTTTCGTGCCACCATATCCTAAATTAAAAGGATATAAAAATGTTCTGTCTTTTGAATTTTGATGGAAGAAAAAGTGATAGCAAGAATGGAAAACTCAGTAAGGGACTAGATATCAGAATCATCTACCTCCCTCAAAACTTTGCTTAAATCTGACTCTTAGCAACAAAAAGCAAAATCTGTACTTGTATTTTTTATCTCATGTCACTCCTGATTCTAAAACATTAATCTGATGCCACAGTTTTAACACTGATGCTCCATGGGCATATACAACAGTCACCAATAAGATATAACTTTGAAAATCAAGCAAGTTTATAAATGGTAAGCCTCCATATAAACATGTTACTGTCACCACACAGTAGACAGAGAACTTGAAATAGAAGTCTTACCACTCTAGATGGTTTTCTTCAGTTGACGCACTAGCAGTCAATACTATATAATGTCTATGAAGAATTTTCAGCAACAATCAGGAAAAAAGAGCCAGAAAAATTGTTAGGGTCTGCTTTTCCACCATCCCTTTGTTTTTTCCTACCCTCCCGATAAAATAAAAGCTAATACAGGCCCATAGTTTATGAAAATTAAAACATGCTGCTTTTCATAAAACTAATGCTAAATCCTGCAATAAAAAAACAGTTCACTTCTAAAAATCACTAATACTAGATTGGATATTACTAGAATAAAGAAACTCTCTTTTCACTTAGGATTTCTGTTTAACCTATTCTCTACTTTGCTTAAGAAATATAAGTAACAGCCGTCATCTCTGATACATCAACTCTAACATTCTTCTTAAAAACACACACACATACAATACAAAATTTCAAATACCTATACTTTTGAAAGAAATTTGGTGGCTCCAGTAGTTTGGACCAATCTGATTTCCCTTGAAGAATTTCATCTGTGACTGCCAGACCTAAATAAAAAAAAAAAAAGACTGATTTTCAAAATTTACCAGCTCTTAAATCACTGTACCCCCAAATCTCAAACCCCACCAAATTCCTGAGTAACAAAACGTAAATACACTATGCTGTTTCTCAGAACACAAAAAATTAAATTCAACCAGACTGGGCTGGCTCCATTTTTGGTCTTAATATTATCACATATGCTTTGGAAAACTAATTACTAAGGGGAAAAAAAAACATATTTGAGAGATTTTTTTTCTTTCCTTTTTAAGCGGCAGGGTCTTGCTCTGTTGCCCAGGCTGGAGTGCAGTGGCTGTGACCATCGCACACTACACCCTCAAACTCCTGGGCTCAAGCGATCCTCCTGCCTCAGGAGTAGCTGAGAGTACAGGCTGATGCCACCACACCTGGCTAATTTTTTTCATGTTTTTACAGACGAGGTCTTGCTATGTTGTCCAGACAGCATCAAACTCCTAGCCTCAAGTGATCCTCCTGCCACAGCCTCCTGAGTCACTAAGATTACAAGCATGAGCTACCTTGTCTGGCTGAAAGCATTTTAGTAATAACAGGTGTTATATAACTGCCAATCTGCAGCTGCATTAGAGAATAAAATTGTTGTCAACCAAAAACTTGTGGGAATATGTAAAGGGCAATAGGGCCAACATGTTTACCTTGTTTAAATTCTTCTACCATTACTGTTCGAGTTGATGTGGACACATTATACGTAGAATTCTGTTGTGGGTAGGCAGGGGTGATTATGGGCATGAGATGATACCTATCTGATGGATTTACCTGTGAAATTAGAAGCAGAATAATTGATCTATTCTCCTATTTCAGTTGTCCTCACTTCATTTCCCCACAAGTCTGAAGAATATGAAATATAAATTTAATACTACATTTCCTCAATTCTAAGACATACACTTCCTCTCACCCACTACACTTATTTCTAAACTCACATGTGTCTGATAGTCAAAGTCAAGGGAAACTATGCAGAAGTTTATTTTTCCTCGGAAAAGCTGTTAAATTGATGGTGCATCTTATAAACAATGATCTTTTATAACAGAATCAAGGAAATACAGTATCATAGCTACAAAATGCATTATCTGGTCCAATGGTTCTCAATCCTTTTTCTGCACTCACTACTCATGGATGACTTCCCCTTGGTTACCCAGAGGAATGAGCACACACTCTAGAAACAAATTAAAATGCAAGGTAGGTGAGAATTATGCTATCTTAGAATCATGAATCTGCTTTAAATTGTACCGCAAAATAAATCTTTCATATACTTCAGTACTTTATTATTAGTAACTAATTACTTGTGAGATAGTTTTTCACAATGGATAACATTGTGGCTGATATGCCCACTTTTGTCTTACATGGGCAATTTTTAATGATGTAACTTAACATTTGGATTAGCATTAGTAATCCAAATCACCTGCACCAAAAAACACAGCAGAGGTAGGAAAAGGATTATAGTTATATGGAACGAAGATCAGCAGGGACCAGAGGAATTATCTTTAACTAGACTGTAATTCAGAGAAACATCCTTTTCCTAAAAGGTTTAAGGAAATTCCATAATAAATCACATACCCGAGGATCCCAGACAGGCAAATTCAAATTGCTTTCTTCTGGTTGCTTCAGCAGCACAGGGTTTGGCCATTCCCTAACATAAATAAAGCAAATTAATTCTCATACTATGCGAAACTTTAAAATCATCAGATTATTCCAACCTTCATTCAGTAAATGTTCAATATTAAAAAAGACAAGGTTTCAGTATTAAAAAAGAAAAGGAAGGGAAGAAAAGCAAGGGAAGACAATATATAATGGAAAGCCTGCTTATTTTAATGTAGTGTTCTCTGAAAGGGCAAGTATTACTTTGCCCATTAGCTGTAACTAATTTACACTGGAATCTTTCTCTTCCTGCTCATTTACTTTCATGGATTTAATTTTGATAATTTAATAACAGCAATAGCTGACATTTACTGAAAATACAAATAAATGTAGTAGCTATGATTACCATCTCCATTTTACAGATAAGGAGAACTTAAACAATCTCTACATAGCTAGTAATTTGCAGAGCCAAATCTATTGTAACTATTTTTCCAAGATAAAGACCCACATTTACAGATCCCTGGAAGAATGTGCCATCTGGATGTCCCTCCATTGCCTCAAATTTAATATGTTTTGAACTTTTAATTTTAAAAAGGATATAAAACAACAGAAAAAGTCTGTGCGTAGCATAGCTCTTAAACTTCCCAACAAATTTACACATTGGCAGAAGTTAGTAGTACTTACCACTTGGAAAAAACTAAAAAGAACTTATGTACTAAAGTAGAGGCTGCTGCATTTGGATATAATTGGCAAGTTCTTGCAACCAGCATTGCCCAGGAGACACCACCAAGGAATCCCAGCATGTTGGAATAAATACCACGTCCTAGAAAATTAATATGTTTGTTAATTACTGTTAGGACCTACTATCTGTAACATTCAACAGTATAACTTCATTCTTAAGACTTTTACTTAGAACTTTTCCCTATAAACACGACATTAAAACTGGTAAGCAGACCTTCATGTTAGGCCCACAGTCTATCAGTAAACCATAAGGTGCTTATCTTACCCCTTTACTTTGCCCTCTAATACAGACACTTCAGTTCTCTGCCTCGTTTCAACTGCTCAACTGAGCTCCATTGATATTACATTGAAACCCTCTAGCTTGCAATATTTAAGATTGAGAGAGAAATGAAAGGAAGGAGGAAAGACATCTGAAAAATTTATAAGTAGGGAAGAACACTTCACTAGTAATTTCGCTAGTAATCACATTCATGGGTATTTTAAAATCAAGTGTAAAGTTAGGGACTAACTTCAGTATTTCACAGAATTCAGCTCTCTCTCCATGAAGAAGGATACACCACTGATATTACTCATTTCTCATGACTTTCTTACAGCCATCTATTTTATGTCTAAGTGAGAAAGAAAAAAACTACAAAATACCAACTTTCTGGTATGTTAAATATGAAAAATATACACCTAAGAGTTGATAAAACATGTTATTTAATCTGTAAGGAAAAACAAATTGTGTTATCTCTTCACTACAATTACTTTATCCTAACCATACAAGATACTTGAGCCCAAGGACAAATTCTATGTAAAAGACCTATACTGTCCAATATGGTGGCCACAAGCCACATGTAGCTATTTAATTCTTTTATTTGTAAATGCTTTATTGAGATATAATTCACATACCATAAGATTCATCATTTAAAGTATACAATTCAATGGTTTTTAGTATATTCAGAGTTGTGCAACCATCACCATAATCAATTCTAGAACATTTTTATCACCCCAAAAAGAAACCTTTAACTGCCATTCCTCCTCCCAGCCCCAGGCAACCACTAATCTGTTATATTTTCTGTCTCTACAGATTTGCCTATTATGGACATTTCATATGAATGGAATCATATAACATGTGGTCTTTTATGAGTGGTTTCTTTCCTTTAACATAATGGTTTCATGGTTCATATATGCTGTGACATGTATCAGTCATTCTTTTTATTGTCAAATAATATATTCTACCCTTTTATCAGCTTATGGAAATGCAGATGTTTCCATTTTTTGGCTATTATGAAGTATGGTGCTATGAACATTTGTATACAAGTTCTTGTGTGAACATGTTTTCGCTTCTCTTGGACATTAAATGGTTTTAAATTTACTGAAATAAAATTTTAAAACTTCAGTTCCTGAGTTGCACGTCAAGTGCTCCAAAGCCACACGTTACAGTATTTGACAGTGAACATATAAAACATTTCCATAATCCCAGAAAGGTTTGTTGGAGAGTGCTGTTTTAGACTACGTAAAACCTGGTGCCAGCAGTACAGCACTACTTAAATGTAAAAGCATATCTTGTTTTATTGTGCTTCGCTTTGTTGCATTTTGCAGATACTGCTTTTACAAATTGAAGGTTTGTGGCAATGCTGTGTGGAACAAGTCTATCAACATCATTTTTCCAACAGCATGGTGCTCACTTCGTGTCCCCGTTTCGGTTATTCTTTGAATATTTCTGATTTTTTCATTATTGTATCTGTTTTGGTGATCTGTGATCAGTCATCTTTGATGTTACAATTGTAACTGTTTTGGGCTGCCAAGAACTGCACCCATATAAGATGGGGAACTTAGCTGAAAAATGCTGTGTGTGTTCTGCCTGCTCCACCAATCAGCCAGTCCCCTGTCTCTCTCCCTCTCTTCAGTCTCTTTATTTCTTGACACAATAATGTTGAAATTAGGCCAATCAATAACTCTACAAGAGACTCTTAAGTGTTCAAGTGAAAGAGTGGTGCATCTCTTACTTTAAATCAAAAGCTAGAAATGATAAAGCTTAGTGAAGAAGGCATGCTGAAAGCCTAGAGAGACTGAAGGCTAGGACCCTCGCACCAAACAGTTAGCCAAGTTGTGAATGCCAAGAAAAAGTTCTCGAAGGAAATTAAAACTGCTACTCCAGTGAACATACAAATAATAAGAAAGTAAAACAGACTTATTGCTGATACGAAAAAATGTTAGTGGTCTGAACAGAAAATCAAGCCAGCCACAACATTCCTTGAAGCCAAAGCCTAATCCAGAGCAAGGCCCTAAGTCTCTTCAATTCTATCTATGAAGGGTAAGGAAGGTACAGAAGAAGTCTGAAGCTAGCAGAGGCTGGTTCATGAGGTTTAAGGAAAGAAGCCATCTCCCTAAGTGCAAAAAGTAAAGCAGCAAGTGCTGATGTAGAAGCTGCAGCAAGTTATACAGAAGATCTAGCTAAGAGATCATTGATGCATGTGGCTACACTAAACAATAGATTTTCAGTGTCTATGAAAAGCCTTATACTGGAAGAATATGCCATCTAGGACTTTCATAGCTGGAGAGGTGAAGTCAATGCCTGGCTTCAAAGCTTCGAAGAACAAACTGACTCTCTTGTTAGAAGCTAATGCAGCTGGTCACTTTACATTGAAGCCAATGCTCATTTACCATTCCAAAATCCTAGAGCCCTTAAGAATTATGCTAAATCTATTCTGCCTGTGCTCTAGAAATGGAACAAAGCCTGGAGGACAGAACATCTATTTACAGCATGGTTTACTGAATATTTTAAGCCAATTGTTGAGATCTACTGCTCAGAAAAAAGATTCCTTTCAAAATATGACTGCTCAATGTACCTAGTCACCCAAGAACTCTGATGAAGATACACAAGGTGATTAAAGTTGTTTTCATGTCCACTAACACAATATCCATTCTGCAGCCTGTAGATCAAGGAGTAATTTTGACTTTCAAGTCTTATCACTTAAGATATCTATTTCATAAGGCGATAGATGCCATATAGTGATTCCTCTGATGGATCTGGGAAAAGTCAATTGGAAACCTTCTAGAAAGGATTCATCTATGGCCATACCACCCTGAACGTGCCCAACTGTCTGATCTCGGAAGCTAAGCAGCATCGGGCCTGGTTAGTACTTGGATGGAAGACTGCCTGGAAATACGGGGTACTGTAGGGTATTATATAAAAAAAAGAAAGGGAAAAAAAAGGGATAGAAGGGATTCACCATTTTTGTGTGTTTTGTTTTGGGGGTTTTTGCTTTCTTTATTTTCGTCTTTTTTTATTTTTTATTTCTTTGCGTTTTCTTTTTTTTTTTTTTTTTTTGACATTCTTGCTCTGTCACCCAGGCTAGAGTGCAATAGTGTCATCACAGCTCACTGCAACTTCAAACTCCTGGGCTCAGGCAATCCTCCTGCCTCAGCCTCCCAAGTAGCTGGGACTACAGGCCCACACTACCACGCCTGGCTAATTTTTTCTATTTTTAGTGGAGATGGGGTTTCACTGCTGCTCAGGCTAGTCTCAAACTTCTGAGCTTAAGCAATCCTCCTGCCTCAGCCTCCCAGAATGCTAGGATTACATGAATGAGCCACCATGCCCGGCCAGATTCACCATTTTAGATGCCATTAAGAACATTTATGATTCATGGGAGGAGGTCAAAATGTCAACACTAACAAGAATTTGGAAGAAGTTGATTCCAACCCTCATGGATGACTTTAAGGGGTTTAAGACTTCAGTGGAAGAAGTAACTACAGATGTGGCAAAAAACAGCAAGAGAACTAGAATTAGAAGTGGAGCCTGAAGAAGTGCCTAACTTGCTGCAATCTCATGATAAAACTTCAATGGAGGAGAAGTTGCTTCTTATAGATGAGCAAATAAAGTGGCTTCTTAAGATGGAATCTACTCTTGGTGAAGATGCAGCTAACACTGTTGAAGTGACAACAAAGGATTTAGAATATTCCATAAACTTAGTTGATAAGGCAGTGGCAGGATTTAAGAGGACTGACTCTAATTTTGAAAGAAGTTCTACCTGTGGGTAAAATGCTATCAAACAGCATAGCATGCTACAGAGAAATCTTTCGTGAAAGAATCAATCCAAGTGGCAAACTTCACTGTTGTCTTATTATTTTAAGAAATTGCCATAGCCACCCTAACCTTCAGCAACCACCACCCTTTTCAGTCAGCAGCCATTAACACCAACAAAAGACCCTCCACCAGCAAAAAGATTACAACTTGCTGAAGGCTTAGGTGATTGTTAGCATCTTTTATCAATGAAGTATTTTTAAATTAAGGTATGTACTTTTTTTAGACATAATGCCATTGCCCACTTAATAGACTATAGAAGAGTATAAACAAAACTTTTACATGCACCGGGAAACCAAAAAATTTGTGTGACTTTTGCTTCACTGCAGTGGTCTGGAACCAAACCTGCAATATCTCCAAGGCATGCCTGTAGTTATAAATACAGAATGCGTTGTGCCAGCTCAGGTATAGGTGAAGTGCCTTTTATAAACCATATTCTCTCTATATAAACTAGTGCAGTTCCAGGTTTTATTGGAAAAGTGCTATAAGGGAAAAACAAGTTAAAAGCATCCCTGTAGGCTCTTCACTTAATATGTTTCTTGAACATCTATTACAGTACAAACCAGACTCTTTGCTGCTCGTGGGGGTACAAAGATGTGTAAGGTGGTCCTGCCCATACGGAGCTTAAAGATCAGTAAGGATCTCAGTCTTCAATTTCTGACTTACTCTGACTGCCTGGCTGAAACCTAAGATGGAAAGTCAGGGGACTTTTAGTTTTCACCTGAGGGAGAAAGACGCAGAGTCACACCATCAAACACCACAACCACTGTACCTGAAAAATAGCTATTTCAAAGTTTACTGGTCCTCAACCTCCACAATATCAATAGATTCAGAGATTCCACATGAGCTTCCATCACTGACAATGAAAAATTAGAATTTTATAATGTAAACATAAAAGACTTGAGATACTTACGTTTTGCCCATAATTTGACTGCTCTTAGGGTGAGTCTGAACGTTTCTTTATTTGGCACTAAATGTAAAATTTCATCAGTAACTCTACAACCTGAAAAAGACAGAGCATGCATTTTTCACTATGCAACAAAACTCAGTTAATTCAAATGCTCTCCTAACTTCTAGACTCTCAAATGTTAAAATTGTGAAAGATTATAAACATCAGAGTTTATTTTCTCTATGTATTTTGAAATTTAGCACTTACATAAATCACTTTGCTTTAGAAAAATTAAAGAACAGTACATGGGTAATGCAATTCAACATTAAAATAGAGATGGACCTGAGTACTTTTTTATTTTCTTTCCATGTTTGACTTTATTAATCAAACACCTCCAAGTTATAAAACTGTTATTACTTCAATGCGAACCTTTTCTACAAATACTGTGATTTACTGTAATGTTCTGAAAATACAGCAAAGCGAAATGATTAAGTTAAACAAAAGACACTGTAAACCAGTGGTTCTCAAAGTATGGTCTACGCACCCCTAGGAATCTGTGAAGTCAAACCTATTTTCATAATGATACTAAGGCTTTCTTTGTCTTTTTCACCACATTAACATTTGCACTGATGATACAAAAGCAATGGTGGATAAAACTGCTGGTATCTTGGCAGTGAATCAAGATAGTGAGGACAAACCATACTAGCAGACAATGTATCTTCACTGCCACAAACTTACAGTTAAAAAAACGGAAAAGAACATTTAAGATTGTTTGAGTTGTAAGCTGAACTACCTGCTTTTTTCAAGGAACATCAGCTTTACTTGAAAGAATGACTGACAGATAAATTATGGTTATTCACAGTTAGCTATTTCCTAAAAAATGAACAAAGTGAGCTCCTTACTTCAAGGAAAACGAATGACAAAATTTGTTGCCAATAATACAATTTAACCTTGCAAGTTAAATTAGAATTTTGGACAACTTGTATCTGCTACCATGAACTTTCCAATACTTAAAAGACTTTTCTAGGCTGCGCATGGCAGCTCATGCCTATGATCCTAGCACTTTGGGATGCCAAGATGGGAGGACTGCTTGAACCCAGGAGTTTGAGACCAGCCTGGCAACACAGCAAGACACTGTCTCTACAAAATACTAAAAAAATTAGCTGGGTGTGGTGGTGCATGCCTGTAATCTGAGCTGGATGTGGGAGAATCTCCTGAATCCCGATGTTCAAGGTTGCAGTGAGTATGATCACACCACTGCACTCTAGTTGGGGCAATAAAGCAAGACATTGTCTTCAAATAAATAAATAAAAATAAAACAAAAATCTTTTCTGATGACATTAGTAGTGATATTAATTAATGCTAATTTTTTGATATTTTATAATGAAATGTGTGTTAACATTTGGAAAATCCAAATAACCTTGTGACCCAAAATTTTCCAAATGACCCATGGCATGACCGTAATCATGCACGGGTAAAAGAACCATTCAAAGAACAAGACAGACTAGTAGATTTTCATGTAACAGAGTAAAAAAAATTTGATAAGGTTTTAGATTCCATACTTGAACATTTAAGAAACTATCAATCATATTCAGCAATAAAACAGAACAACTACAAACATGGATGAACCTCACAAACATTACACTAAATGAAAGCCAGACACAAAAGACCGCATGTTATATGATTCCATTTACATGAAATGGCTAAAAAAGGCAAATCTATAGAGAAAGTAAATTAGTGGTTGCCTGGGACTGGGAGCCAAAAGGGGACATGACTGCAAATGGGTATGAGGGATCTTTTGAGGTGATGAAATGTCCTAAAATTAGATTGTAAGTGTACAATTCTGTGAATATACTAAAGACCAGTGAATTGTACACGTGAAAAACATGAATTTTATGGTATGTAATAATGCCCCAATAAAACTGTTAAAAAAAGAAACTGTGGTCACTGGTCAAGTTTGGATGTAGAATTTAAGAAGAATATCCATGAGTATCTGAAAAGGCTACTAAAACATTCCTCCCTTTCCAACTACATATCTCTAGGAGGCCAGATTTTCTTCCTGCATATTAACCAAAACAAAATATTACAATAGATTGTAAAAGCAAATATGAGAATCTAACTATCTGCTATTATATAGAATACTAAAGAGATTTGCAAAAATCTCTTTAAAAAAAGACATTCTTCACACACAAAAACTTATGTTAACTTATGATGGGATTATTGTTACTTCTAAATGAATGAGTAAAAATTCAAAAAAATTTCTCAGTTTTTATGTGTATAATGGTAAATACTGACAGATATAACCCACAGAAACAAAAGCTCTTTGGGGTCCTCAATAAATCTTAAAAGTATAAACAGGTCCTGCGACCAGTAAGTTTGAGAACCACTACTATAAACAACTTTCAAATAAATTTGTGTTTTTTAGGATAATTGAATATGACCGTGTTATTTATATAAAGAAAATAACATTCTTTTAAATGAATTAGTCTAATCCCTAAAAAAGTCCATTGACAGTCAATTCTGCAAAAAGATCTCTTTTTTAGTCTAATTGTTTTCAAGCAGGTATCTGAGATTTCTTCTTAGAAGCTTACCATTTAAGCTGCGAATACATCTTATGTCAAGGCTTCTCAGGCGAGAGTCGTCCCTTAGATCTAAATTATCTGATATGGTTTGTATTGCCAGTCTTGCAAAGACTAGATCAATCTTTAGAAAGATACAAAAAAAGAAAATATTACTTTTTCTCCTGCTAGTTCATCCTCCCCCATCCCACCTAAAAATGTAAAAAATTCTAATTATTAGTTTGGGAGGTTCTACCAGAACTTCAAAAGGCCTATGTAGCAATTTCACATGGGAAAATCATTGTACATTGAATTGTACACTTAAAATGGAGTAAAGGCATGATATGTAAAAAAAATAAATTAAAAAAAAAGGAAAATCATTGTAAAGTTTTGTTAAGGTAATTAAAATCTCAAATTAAGGAAAGTATTTTAATTTTAGCATATATGTCAAGCATTTAAAAATAAACCCATCAAAACCTTGTGAGCAGATTTCTAGATAAAGATGAAAGATCCAATACACATTTACATTCACTCCCTCTTGAAACCTCACTAAAATACCAGAAAAATTTCATTTTGTTTTTTGTTGAGTTTTATTTTAATTTTCAAGGCAAAACCCACCAGGACAAAGAGAACAAAAAGAGACAATAGCAAAAGCTATGAAAGCTGGAAAGCAGATGGACAAGTGGTAACAGACCTAGCAGACCTAAGAAAGCAGATAAATATGTTGTATCTAAGAAATAAGGACAGAAGGCTGTAAATAAATACATACATAAATAAAAAGGAACATCTAAAGAATAAAAAAGGATTAAAAATATGAGGCTGGTTGGGGTGACTCATGCCTGTAATCTTAGCATTTTGGGAGGCTGAGGTGGGAGGACTGCTTGGGGCCAGGAGTTTAAGACCAGTCTCAGCAAAAGCAAAACCCCATCTCTATAAAAAACAGAAAAATTGTGGGCATCATGGTATGCGCCTGTAGTCCCAGCTATTCTGGAGGCTGAGGCAGGAGGATCGCTTGAGCCCAGGACTTGGAGGTTACAGTGAGCTCTGATGATGCCACTGCAGTTTAGCCAGGGTGACAGAGCAAGACACAGTCTCAAAAAAAAAAGAAAAAAGAAATTAAAAATATGGGCTGAGTGTGGTGGCTCACGCCTGTAGTCCTAGCACTTTGGGAGGCAGAGGCAGGAGGGTTGCTTGAGACCAGGAGTTCCATACCAGCCTGAGCAACACAGTGAGACCGCATCTCTACAAAAAAATAACAAAAATTAGACAGGTGTGGTGGCTCATGCCTTGTAATCCCAGCTACTTGGTTTCAAAGTCCTGACCTTGAACGATCCACCCGCCTCAGCCTCCCAGAGTGCTAGGATTACAGGCGTGAGCGCCTGGCCATAGTCCCAGCTACCTGGGAGGCTGAGGCAGGAGGATTGCTTGAGTCCAGGAGTTGGAGGTTGCAGTAAGCTGTGATGACACCACTATATTCTAGCCTGGGCAACAGAGAGACTCCATCTTAAAAAAATAAAACAAAAGATTAAAAATATGACAGGAGAAATGAAAAACAACAGAAAGTTTGGATGATGAGAAAAACCTCAAAAAGCAGAACGAAAATATGAAGATGTGGTTAATAAGTGAGAAGGAAGAGATTAAAAAAAAAAAATCGAAGGTAGTCCCAGAGGTCCAACATACAAATTTTAGAATTTCAGAAAGAAAAAACAAAGTTAAGAAATCTAACAGAATTCAATAAAACTTCCAGGACTGAAGGATAGGAATTTCCAAATTGAAAGAGAACTACTGAGTGCCAAGCACATTGGTTGAAAAGATACCTGCCAAAGTATATTTATCATGAATTTTACAATTATGAAAAAAAGAAAACAAATAGGCTTCCAAAGAGACAAAACTGGTCATATACAAAGAATGAAGAAGGAAAATGGCATCACACCTCACAACACAGTACAGAAGCCAGAAGACAATGAAGCAAGGCCTTTAAAATTCTGAGAAAAATCATTTGCTACCTAGAATGTTATACTCAGCCAAATTATCAATTTAGTGTTAAGAATGGGGCCGGGTGCAGTGGCTCATGCCTGTAGTCCTAGTACTCTGGGAGGCCCAAGCTGGTGGATTGTTTGAACTCAGGAGTTCGAGACCAGCCTGAGTAAGAGCAAGACCCCCGTCTCTACTAAAAATAGAAAGAAATTACTTGGACAGCTAAACATATATAGAAAAAATTAGCTGGGCATGGTGGCACATGCCTGTAGTCCCAGCTATTCAGGAGGCTGAGGCAGACTGATTGTTTGAGCCCAGGAGTTTGAGGTGCTGTGAGCTAGGCTGACGCCATGGCACTCTAGCCTGGGCAACACAGTGAGACTCTGCCTCAAAAAAAAAAAAAAAAAAAAAGAATAGAATAAAGACATTTTTAAACATGCAAGACGACATCAAAAAAAACCTGCTCTTTCTTAGGAAGCTAGGATGAGCTTCACTAAAATGAGAATCAAGAAAAAAGAAAACTCCAGAGAGAAACAAAAGGAAACCCCAGGATGACAGTAATGGAATATGCCAGGGTGACAGCTGTATACCAGCCGTGGAGAACAATCAGGTTAGACTGGAGCAGGTGAGAGCACTTTGAGGTTTTTTTCCCAAAACGATAATGACATAATACCTGATAAATCTAAGCTTATTTAGAGGAGATTTTAGAAGACAAGGAAAGACTAGGTTAGAGTTAGTCATAAGTATAAAAACCAAACAAACAAAACCCAAGACAATTATTAATTCCCTAAAAAGCAAAATATCACATAGCAAAGAATGGTAATTTGGTACACTAAAGGCTCATCTTTGAACACTGTTTATAAGGTATAATGATGTAAACACTCAATAAGAGATTATAGGAATAAGAAGGGTATGTATAAAAATCATAGAGGATTAGAAGTTGGTTCATTTTCCATGGTGAGACGTCAATAAAAAACAGGAGATAGGTAAGGGACAATTTAAAGACTCATTTATTTTTTTAAAAATATGAACCTATATCAAGTGTGACTTCAAAACAAAAAAAAAACTTATGGGTTAAATAGTTTGATTATAAGGTCAGAAAAATATTAAACACTTACTTCAATACCATCAAATTCAAATTTTATAACAGGTACAAAGGCATCTTCTACAGCCTACAATGAGGAAAACAATTATTACACATAAGTATGATTCTTTCTTTATCTTCCCTAACTGCCAATAATGTGAATATCTTTGCTGCCAATCTGTATTTTAACTCAATAGAAAAAGAGAAAATGTTCTTGGTCTTACATTCCAGGTAAGTACTCCTACTTTGTGACCTGTGTTATTGAAGATACACAAAATGGCTATGATAGCAGTTATCTAACTTACTATCCTCCTAAAAATATTTCTCAGAAACTGGCCAGCAGAACTGCTATCATCTGGGTACTTATTATGTATTGGGTCTAAATTGAAAACTAATTATTTAGAAAGAGCATAGTGTTAGAAATAAAAAAATGAGACCTCATGACTAATCTATCAAAAATAATAATAGTCAATATAGTTTGGATTGATTCAGTAGAAATGACGTCTTTCTGACACTTTCTTAATCCCCTGATCTAACAAATTCTTAAACTCATTGTCTGAAAGCATTCCCAGATTCCTATATTGAACTTGTGCCCAACATTTGATATGCACCATTTATCAGATATCACAGTAAGGGGTTTATGTAAATTACCTCACTAATCCTTAGAAAAACCTTATAAAAAGTTAACACCACATCTCTGTTATATAAATGAGAAAACTGAGGCTCACAGAGTTACGTAATTTGACCAATGTCTAAGAGCTAATATGTGGTAGATTCCAGATGCAAATCCAGGTCTATATAAGGCCTATGCTTTTATTCATTATGTGTCCTTTTAACAAGATACAGCAACTTCTTAAGAGGTATTTCAATAATCTTAAGCCCTAGCTTTTATAGGTAGTTGTTACCAAGTTCAAAATATTACATGTCAGAGAATACTTACTCTTAAGTTTCTAATGCCATCTTGATGTTTCAATTTTTCAAAAAAAGACTGAAAAAAATCAGATCTCTCCACGTGTCTTGGAGCTACACAAAGTGCATCAATGTCAGCTCCTACAAACAAAAGTATCAAGAAGAGTATATTATGTATTTTATTTTTGTTAAAGTACACACAAACATGTTTAGAAGTATGGAAGATGAATACAAGAAAACGATAATGATTAGTTCTGAATAGCTAGATAATGTGAATTTTGTTCTCTTATATTTTCTGATTATGAACCATAAGAGTTTGTTATTGAAAGTTCTTTTCACTAGAACCTAGAAAAGCAGTTACCTTTGGTGTGTACTCCAAGCCTATAGGATCCAAATGTGAAAATTTTACCACCAACAGTAGCCACAACAGAAGGTGGGAGATTCTAAAATAAAATTAAGCAAAAGACATTCAATTATTCAAATTATTTATCACAAAAATCACCATAATGCTTTAATTGCCCTTTATTGAGCAAATGATATATATTTGTCAAGGTTGTTAAGATGAGTACTTTAGGGCTCTTTTGTTTGCAACTTCAAGTAATGAGGATGTTAAAGGGGGAAGACAAAATAAATTCATGTCTACTAAACATGCACACATCTTTATCTTAAGAAAAAGATTTTTTTAATTACTTGACCCTACTTGCCCCTCCAACTGCCTATTGTTGGCCTCATCACTCTTGAGAGTTAAGGAATTCTTAATTACAAAACTCACATGCTTTCAGCTTTCTACAACATACTTTTGTCTAATCCTATCTTCCCTTTAGTTTGTGTGACAGGTGTACTTAATTTCTTGATTCTAGCTCTGCAGAATCAGGGTCATTTTTGGTGTTCTCCTTATCATAGCTAATCTAACAACTTAAATTAATATTTCTTATATTATTAATATGATAATACATATTAATACATATTATATTTATAATACATTATAATTATATTTATATTAATATATATAATTAAAATGCTACTTTTCACCTCTCTTCAGAGGCAATTCCAAATGCCCATCAGTTATTTTCACTCAGACACATCCTGATTCACTTCAGTATCCATGCCTCAAATAAGCAAAAATGTCTTCCTACAATTAAAACTAGGTATTCCTTTCTGATTTCCCTATTTCCATTCTGCATTATCCTTACTGCCCAAACTTATATTCACTTACTCATTCTTAGCTTATATTCCTCACATTCGTTGCCCCTTCTCTATTCAATCTCCTGCATCTGTCATTGTCCCTGCCTCGAATGCCTATCCTCTCTAGGTATCTTAATACCACCCATTTTTCAAACTTCACATCAAGTTCCACCTCTTCACATCAAGTTCCTCACTCCATAGCAAGCTCTTTTTCCTCTGTGTTCCTCTACCATTATAATCTTTAAATTCTTTTATACTACATTTACTGACCTTTTTTTGGTATGTCTCACCTCTTCAACCATATTTACATTTCTCAAAGATGAAAACTGTGCCTACTACTTCTCTGTATTTCCTCATTACTCTCAGTGCAAGTTCCAAAGAATAATATCTGCTGATTAACTTGAATAAAAGTGTCTGTATACTAGGATATTGTTTTTACTTCCTCTGTTTAATGGACATTAGTGTTTCAAGAATATTACAAATAATTTTATAGCCAGAAAGTCAGTGTATTTACTGACTAGTAAATCAAAAGGATGGAGAAGCCATGACCTTAAAAAATCTTTTAGTTTACTTTTCTACTTTGAAAAGTATGATCCTTGCAGGACTTATGAGAAAGTGATACGCTGAATCACAGTGCTAAATATTTTTGTTACAGCCACAATATTTAACTAAAATTATTTGATCTGGGGTTCTAGACTACTGAGGTTTAAACATCCCAACTGTGTGCAAAATAGTCAAATGATCTTTGAACTAACTCAAATCCTTCACATATTTTCCAAACTAAAATATACATAAATGAAAAAGAATAATTCATGTAGAAAATGACCAATCTTACCTATTCAATGGAGATGTTAAAACTGATTTAATTTTTTCATAACTTGTGACTAGCATTTCAACAACCTCAACTATTGATAACTCTGCTGACAGTTCAGAAATGAGCCAGATAGCCTTTTGGCAGCAAACACAAATAGCATAAAGACCATGTTAAACTCAATGACTATAGTCTTAGGAGACTCATAACCTGAGTCCATTGTTTAAAAGAACCAATTCTACGTATTTATCATAGGTACAGAAAGAAATAATGAAATATATAAAAGGAGGAATTCTAGGCAGGTGTTTATCTAATTTCTAAACTCATGCAGATTAAGGGGCAGAAAGGCACTGTACAGCCAGACACGTGACAACTGTGAGATGTTAACTTTCAAATGATTGCTGTTAAGGCAAAGATGGGAAAACTATAAAAAACAGACAAAAAAACTTAAAATACAACAGTTTAGGCCATTTAAGGGGCAAATGTTATCATCCAGTTGAACATGCCCTACCTCATTCTAGTACAGCCAGTAAAATAATATTCATAGTGATAATTCTGAGGCAATTATGAAAACTGAATTATATTCAAAATACAGTTGGCCCTCCGTATCTGCAGGTTCCGCATCTACGGGTTCCGCATCTACAGGTTCTGCATCTGCGGATTCAACCAACTGAGGATCAAAAATATTAGGAAAAAAAATTAAAAATAACAATAAAAAATAATGCAAATTAAAAAGCAATACAGTAAAAACCATTTATATAACATTTACATTGTATTAGGTATTATAAGTAATCTAGAGATGACTGAAAGTATACAGGAGGATGTGCACAGGTTATGTGCAAATATATACTACACTATTTCATATAAGGGACTTGAGCAGATCTTGGTATCCTTGGGAGTCCTGGATCAATTCCCTGAGAATACCAAGAGAGGATTGTACTATAAAAACCAGGAAAATGTACTCAATTTCAGAGGAAAAATAGTTAAGCTACAGGAGGGGGAAAATGTTTCATAGTTTTAAGTCAGGGTTTGCAAACTCCTATTTCTCATGGGGCCAAAGAGGTAGGCAAATAAGGGGATCCCACATGAGAAACATAGAAACTAATAAGTGGCAGTCATTCTGTCAGAGAGAACAGGGAGAGGTGGGGGCCATGAGGCACAGGAGGGCAGGAGCCCAATCCCATTCAAGCCTCTTCTTACTACACAAAAAGGCAGGCCCTGCATTGCCAGATATATTTTATTTTATAAGAAGTCTGAAACCGAGCTTTTTAAGTAAAATCTGATATTTAAATTTTGAGGCTGGGTGCAGTGGCTCATGCCTGCAATCCTAGCACTTTGGGAGACTGAGGCAGGAGGATCCACTTGAGGCCAGGATTTCAAGATTAGCCTGAGCAACATAGTGAGACCCCGTCTCTACAAAAAAAATAGAAAAATCAGCTGGTTGTGGTGGCATGTGCCTGTAGTCCCAGCTACTTGGGAGGCTGAGGCAGGAGGACTAATTGAACCTAGGAGTTTGAGGTTGCAGTGAGCTATGATGACACCACTGTGCTATAAACAGGGAAACAGAGTGAGACCCTGTTTCTAAATAAATAAAGATTCAAAAATAAAAATCAAGAAATTTTGGCCCACTACATATGGGTCAAATAAGACAATTATGTGGACTTGCAGCTATATATTGGCTACTTCTGGGGTAAATCTTCATCTAGTTAGAAATTCAACTGTTGACCAATTTATTCCCAAGTATATACCAGAGAGCCAAGTTTTAATGTCTTTCAGATAATTCTCAACTCCTACATCTTACTACCAGGATACAATGAAACTGAGAATTCCATGTAGTTTAGTCTTACCTTACTCTCACTGACATCAGAAATCCATTCTTTTACTAAATTGTTCAATTTACCAAGAACAACCAATCTATAATAAAAAATAACATGCTTTAGATTAAAACAAAAAACCAAAAAGTATTAAAGCAATAAACATATAAGCAGTACCCTTTGTGTTGATGTTAGAGTAAAAGAATATTATACACGTCATAATGCTATCACACCTGTGGATACACGGCACATCTCTTTGGTATTCTTAGATCCTTAAGAGTGACAAAGAGATGATAAATGTGATGACAGAATTTGGGTCTTTGAGCTATCTTAAAAATTCAAAAAGTCTAATAAAAATCATAAATTTACATTCAATAAGGCTACAGATGCCAAGTGAACTGTCAACTTTCTTGGATTTATTATAGAATTAATTCAGTGTGGCAATAGAGGACAGAATTCTCTCACTGCCAATAACAGGTCTTTGGATAAGCAAAATGGGGAATTACTGGCTAATTTCTGTGAAATATTACTTAATAAAAACAGTTTCATATTATTAAAACAAACTTGCAATCAAGGGCATAAACAAATACACATTTAAAAAAGAAAAGTAGTCCAGACATTTCAAAGATAACATATGCAAAACTGAATTCCAGATCTGTCCAAACTTGCTTCTCCCTCAGTCTTCTCCAGATAATGGAACTCTATCCTTCAAGGTGCCAAGACCAAAAATCTTGGCATCATCCTTGACACTTTTCTCTCTCACATTTCTTAGTCATTAAATCCTAACAACCCCACCTTTAAATATATACCCAGAATTCTACTACTTATCACCCCTACTATATTCCTCCAGGTTCCAGCCACCATCAATTCCTCCTGGGGCCACTATAATGGCTTGCTAACTAGTTGCTCTGCTTCTGCCCTTGCATCTCTCCTCAGACTACTCTCAATAGAGCAGCCAGAGTGACTGTGTTAAAACACGAGTCAGATCATGTCAATCTTCTACTCAAAACCCTAATAGCTTTCCATTTCACTCACAGTAAACCAAACCTTTACAATGCCTTAGAGGGCCCTAAGTACCCTTGTCCTTCAAGCTCCTTCCTACCTCACTTTCTTTAATCCCCTATTTTCCTACTTACCTGCTCTGTTTCAGATACCCAGGACATCTTGCTATGCACTCCTCAAATACACCAGGTATACTCCCACCTCAGGCTTTCTGTCTAGAAGGCTCTTCCCTCAAATAAACATATGGCTCCCTCCCTCATCTTCAAATTTTCACTTAAATGTGACTTTCTCAATGAGGCCTTCCATGAAAACCTCTACCCCTAGCTTTATTTTTCTCAGGAGCACTTCTCATGTGTAACACTCTATTTTACTTATTTGGATAATTGTTAATCTCTTCCTCTAACCCACACCTACAATGTAAGCTCCAGGAAGGCCAAGATTTATCTTTTTTTTGTCATTTCTGTACCCGTAGGCATAGTAGGTATTCAACATATGTTTGTGGAATTAATTATTAAACAACGTACTATAAAATATTTTACAGTTTTCAATGACATACCTGTGGTTCAATTCTTCCTCATCTTCAAACACTCCAAATGGTTTCATGGCGTCAATTAATTTCTGTGTGTAAATATGATCGATTTCTTTAGGACATGCCAAACTAATCGGAGAGGTAATTCCATAATGCTTTTGCTGACGCTGGCTGTCCAGCGCAGTGTTTCTGTTCAAGAAAAATAAAACAGCAGAAAAAACTTTAAGTATCATAGCATACTGATACACTGAATCTCTCAATTCACTCACATTAATTTAGCTACCTTAAAAGTTTACTTATAGCTAACAAGAGGTGCAGGTACTTTTTTTTTAAAGGAAAAATGGGTATTTTTTGTTTATGTTTATGAAGGGCTATTCATAAGGCCTTTAGCTTTCATGGTTAAGATGTCTTTTCAAGCCAAAAGCAGCATGTGTTGGCATCAGGACAACTGTACCAATATCACTCAGCTCAACTGCAAAGAGCCTGAATGGGATCTGTGCCAGAGCTACCTTCTCTATACCCTGCAGTCTTAAGTACTACCCAGATTCTAGAATCTCTGAAAAGCAGTCAACCACTTGAAAGAAAGCTCTTAGTAAAAACAATGGGTTTTTCCCCCCAGAAAAGAAACAAAAACATCCCATTAAAAGGTCCTTGTGAAACAATCTGGCTTTTAAAAAGAAATCACAACTAAATTTGTCCTCGGGAAACCTATATTAACATCCTTTGCTTGAATCTGAGTTTAAAGGCCTAACATGTTGTGACAGTTGTTAATTGTTCTCTTCATTTTATACTGGTACCTATACATTTTCACATAAACTATCAAATTCTTTACACTAAACGGCAACCTTTTATAGAATACAGTACAAGCCACCCTCCAAAGACCCTAGCCATCAGGAAATTACATTCTTGAAAAAAGTACAACAGAAGGTCTGAGATGCTGGGTTTATACAGACCAAGAATTCCAAAATAAATTTTGGAACCAACAGGAGTTGGTAAAACTTTTTATTTTGCTATGAAAGTAATGTAAAAATATACACGCTAACCAACTAGCCCTACCATCTATGTTTACCATGCTTTCATGATGGGCCATTAGCACAAATAGCAAGAATATAATCTTAAATTCAATAAATTAGCCCTGTAAAAAATAATATAAACAATAGTGACTGTTTATTTTTGGATTTTAACTGGTCAAAACACTGACTTAACACTAATGAGAAAGACATGCTCTTAGCTATAGCTAAAAATTTCATTACAAAGGGAAAATCAAATAGAAGATAAAAATAGCCTATATAATACCTTCCAAAATGACTCAAAGAAACAAAAGGGAAACATCAATATCAGTTACTTTAATTTCTCTTCAGTATTTACTTTGAACAAACAAAATTTCAATTAGTTATTTCAAGTTATAATTTCTTTTTAAAGATTTGGCCTTTTACCTCCAAGAACAAGAGAGATATTTTGGTATTGCATTTGTTGTGTGGGTCCTATATAGTAAATGTATAGGACTGACTGATTTTTTTATATATGATTATTTAATTAATCACAATAATAACCCTACAGGTAGGGACTGAATAAGTGTCATTTTAAAGATAAGTACCTCAAGTTCAAAGAGAGGAAGACAAAATGAGATACCACCTTACCCCTGTCAGAATGGCCATTATTAAAAAGTCAAAAAACAAGAGATGCTAAGTGGATCTCTTGGGTCTCAGAGAGAAATAAATGCTTTACCTTGTTGGCGGGACTGCAAATTATTATAACCTCTAATATGGAAAACAGCATGAAAATTCCTCAAAGAAATGTAGACCTACCTACCATTCAATCCAGCAATCCTACTGCTGAGTATCTATCTAAAGGAAATAAAGTCATTTTATATATATATAAAAAAAGACACCTGCACTCAAATGTTTATCACAGCACAATTCACAATTGCAAAGATGTGGAATCAATCTAAGTACCCACCAATTCATGAGTGGATAAAGAAACTGTGGTGTATATATATACCAGGGAGTACTACTCAGCCATAAACAGCAATGAAATAATGTCATTTGCAGCAACATGGATGGAACTGGAGACCATTATCTTAAGTGAAGTATCTCAGGAATGGAAAACCAAACACCGTATGTCCTCACTAATAAGTGGGAGCTAATTGATAGGTATACACAGGCACAAAGCAACAGAAGAAACCAAGAAGGGGAGTGAGTGTGTGTGTGTGATAAAAATTCACCCATTGGGTACAATTCTGGTGACTGGCACACCAAAAGCCCTGACTTAAGCAATATATACAGTATCCATGTAACAGAAACACTTGTACCCCCTCAATATTTTGAAATAAAAAAATTTAAAAATTTAAAAATGGTTTCCCCCCACCAAAAGATGAGAGGAAAAACCAGAATCTGAACTCCAAAACCTCTTTCCACCATTTCATTCTCCCCTCTGTAACTACTTCAGTTCTGACACTAATTCGTGTTTCACTTTCTTATCTGTGTGTCCAAAAAGTTGGCTATCTAGGTGCCTACTGGCCCTAAAATTCCAAATCTAGGGTTCTGAACTTCCCTCATCTAGACTGGGGTGGGGGGGAAGTCTCACATTCCTTTCAACCCATCAATTTCTCTTACAGGCAAACATCCTAGGGAAATTCTAGTTAAAAGTGTACAAGGAGACACATAAAAAAGTGTTCACTGCCATACTGTAACATTAAAAACTTAGAACCTAAAATAGTCACTAACAGGAAAAAGACTAAACAAGGGTGTATCCCTACAATGGAATTAATATTAATTAGAACTGAAAGAAAATATCAACACAGACAAAGCCAAAGACACCATGTTTGCTCTAAAGAAGCTGCAGAATGACAGTATGATACTAGTCATACAAAGTTTAAAAACAAGTAAAACAATGTCAGTTATTATGGACATATGTGCATATGTGCATTATATGCATATGCAGTAATAGCACATAAAAAAACAAAACAAAACGAAACAAAAAAACCATGCAGCAACAATAAACATCAAATTCAGGACTATGGGCACCTCAGGGGAGGGAGATGAATGGGACCAGAGAAGGAGGTAGGAGAGTCCTTCAGATGTATTTGGAATGCTTCTTTTAAATAAAGAAATGCACATATATAAAGAAATAAATGCACATAAATAAAGAAATACACACACACCCCATACATATATATACACACACACATATATAATGTTATGCTTTGGGAGAAATGGGTGGTGGCTACACAAATGAAGCTTATATTATTCTCTGCATTTTTCTTAATATTTAAATTACTTCCTAATAAACCAAAATGTAAGAAGCTACAACAAAATCTTGCCAAACATGGAAACTGTTTCCGACTTATCAAAGTGTGAGCAGGGGGTACAGACCAGTAGATATTGTGGGTAGGTGGGGAGGCAGGGGGTTGTGGGGAGGGTGGGCCCGGCGGCGAAAAGACCCTAGCCTTTATTAAGAAGAAACCCATGGGCTGGGATAGGTCCTTAACTCCCGAAGACCTGAAGAAAGCCGGTCGGGAAGGGAGGAGGGGGAGGTAGGGGGATGGTATTTGCGCCAATGCAGACAGGAGCAGACGGGCTCAGACAGTGCTGGGGGCAGGAGAGTGACCGACAGTTTCTCCCTACCGACACCCACGCCTCTCTCCCTCTTCATCGTTGTCTGGGGGCGTCCTCAGAGGCGGGACAGCCGGGGGCAGATGGGGACTCCAGGAGTCCCCAAGTCCGTAGAGGGGCGGCCAGGTGAGCCGCCGAGTGTAGGGGAGGTGCCCTTGCAGACCGGCCGGGAGAAGGGAAGGAGACCACTAGGGCGAGCTGTGGACAGGGTGCAAGGGGCAGGGAATAGAAACTGGGCCCCGGGCTGGCACCCCAGCTCACCTCTATCTGCCTCGCCCCCAACCGCCGCCCCCTACCACTTACGCAGACATCTCTTTCATCGCTTCCTGCGTCTCCCTCTCCAGCGAGTGTCTTTCGCTCTGGAGTCCTGTTGTTGCTGCTCCCTTCTCCCCGTCCACTTTCCTCAGGACGCTTGTAGCTCGCCCGCTAGCTCACTTTCTCACTACCGCTGAGGCATCCAACCGAGTAGTGAAAACACCACAAAACCGGCTCTATTTATGACAATACAGCGCGGCCGACGCCAATATGGCGCCGCTTCCCAGCCTGCCTCTCGCCCGCTGCAGCCCCGCCTCTGCCGTCCGGACCCACCCTCGGCCACGCCTCTCCGCCGTCGGGTCGCGGGAGGCTCCGGGGCCCCGCCCACAGGGGTGTGGGCTCTCCCTGCAGAAGCCCGCCTGAAGGGGCGTGTGGTCACCTCCTTTGTCCACCGGACTGTCAGTCCAGGCAAACCGCTTGGAAGGTAATTTGGAAATACGTTTGCCTTAGCTCTCGAATGAGAGCATATATTATAAATATTTTATTTTTTTTAATTGCCGTGTCTCGGATTCATATATTTTTAAAAAGGTCACAGCTTTACCTACCAAATACTATTTTGACTCTTCCATTATCCTCCGTCTTTGATTTAATTAATCATAGTCATACGTAACCTAATCAGTCCGCCCGTTGAGGAGATTTTCTCTCGAAAGGGTCACACCCAGGAACGTGCAACTTTAACACAATTATCCCAGGGAAAAGCAAGCTTGTAAATTGGAGGCTGTTCACTTCACCCCTAAGTACCACCCCTAATTCATGACATTCAGACATTTACCTGAGAGTGGTTGAAAGTAATCGTTAGCCGTTTGCAATAGGATAAATCCAAGGCTCAATCAGAATCTTCTCACACTTTCAAATAAATAGTGGAGATCATGTTCCATCTAAGTGTGAGGATGAAAATGGGAAAATAATGACCAATTTTAATATGTTAAAGGGTAGAAGTAATTTCAAACACTGAATTATTACAAAGAAAAGGATGTAAAACAGCTACTTGCTCTTGGAATGTGACTCAGAATCACAGTAAATCGATTGCTTACTGAATCATTCATTCAAAATATTTATTGAATACTGTGCCAGGCACTGTTAGGCTCCAGTGATTTAATGGTGCATAAAGCTAGATGTATTCTTTGATTTTTTTTTCTTCTTTTCTTTTGGGACAATCAACCCAGGTGGAGTATTCTTTGATCTTATAAAGTTCAAAGTTTAGTGGGGGAAACAATCAAATATAAGTGATAGTCTTCTGTTGTTGAACTAAAGCACCTACTATGTGTCGGGCACTGGAGATACTTAATTCCTGCACTCAAGAGTTTACTGTTGGCCAGGCAGTGGCTCACGCCTGTAATATTAGAACTCTGGGAGGCCAAGGTGGGTGGATCCTTGGAGCTCAGGAGTTAGAGACCAGCCTGCGTCAAAGCAAGCCCCCGTCTCTACTAAAAATAGGAAAAAAATAAATTAGCTGGACAACTAATTATTTTTATTAAAAAAAGAGTTTACTGTCTAATGAAGAGAACATATACATAGATTATTAAAATACAGTATAGCCCATGATACAGATAGGGTCAAGGTAGAAGGGAGACCTAAAGAGGGCCACATAAACTTGGTAGTGGGAGCCCTCATAAACTTGGTAGTGGGAGCCCTCAATAGTGGCTTCCTAGAAGAGGGGATGCTGCCTAAATTAGCAAGATTTGGGATTAGTGATTGAGTGCAGGTGGTAGAAAGAAGTCAAAATCTATTCCAGATGGCATAAAGTAGCAGATAGCATAGGCTTCACTGCAAAGTAGACCCAATTTTGAGTTCTAGTTTTTCTACTTACTAGTTTTGTGATCTCAGGACAATTAACTTTTAAAAAAACATTTGTTTGCTGGAGGTGGTGGCTGCCAGTAATCTCAGCACTTTGGGAGGCAGGCCAGAGGATCACTTGAGCCCAGGAGTTGGAGACCAGCCTGGGCAACATAGTGAGACACCATCTCTACAAAAAATACAAAAATTAGTTGGTCACGTTGGCATATACCTGTAGTCCCAACTACACAGGAGTCCGAGGCAGGAGGATCACTTGAGCTCAGGAGTTTAAGAGTTTGAGGTGATAGTGAGCTATGATCATGCCACTGCACTCTAGCCTGGGTGACAGAGTGAGACTGTGTCTCAAAAAAAAAAAAAAATTCAGACATGCAAGAAATAAGACTTCATTTTCAAAAACTTAATTTTTACTCTGATCACCTCATTCTTCCGAATTAGCAAACAAAGACAATCTTGGTTGTCCTCCAGTATCTATCACCCACAAATCTTGGGATGGTGTCAAGCTACTGTGGGAGGTAGGGCAGATTGTGTATATCTAGTTCTGGGCCACCTTCCCTCCTCTTGGCATCTGGGCCTGGACGTTCTGTGTTGCCTGCAGGTTGTATGTGGGGCTCAGATGCACCACAGAGCTAGTTCTTCCCACCTCTCTCCCCAAGAGCTTAGGGAATCATGCTAGTCTGGAAGACAGAAAGCCTCCTTTCCTCAAGATTTCTAATCAAGATGTTTGTTGCCAACTGCATAGAGTTCTCTTCAGGGCTTAGCTTTGTTTCAAATACAAAAAAAACTTGCAGGCTGATTCTGCTATCTGCACAGTATAAAGTACTTAGCACAGCGCCAGGCCCATAAGGGCTCAATAAATTTAACTCTTATTTACATTGATTACCATAACTCTTATCTCTGAATTTTTTTCTCTTTATTTATTTTTGAAATATTTTTTCCTTGCTCCCTTTCTTTTTTGCTCTTATTTTACCTGTGTAGAATGCTTTCTTTGCTATTATCTGCTGCAGTAATTTGGAAGGAAGGTGAATTCTTTTAATTCTACTAGTTCAGTGAAATCATAAAGTGTTTCAAAGACAGCTTTAAGTCTATATCTAATTATCAAAGTAAATATCAGAACAATACTTTTTAATTCCCCTTTATGTAATTTGTAGTTTGGCACTGTTTTAATTGCATTTCTTCCCATTTTTCTGTCTTTGTTAATCTACCTGGGATTGAATGCCAATCCCCCAGCCCCATTGCAACAAGGACATTTTTCTTTTTTGCAGTGTACATTGTAGCTGTATTTGTTAAGTTAAAATTTTTAAAATTGCAAAAGTAACTGATGCTTACAAAAAAAAAGGGTAGACATCTGTCCCTCCCTATCATCCCTCACTCCAGCTTTATTTCCTAGGGGAACCACTACTATCATTCCAGAATGTTTTCAATATACCCCAAACCTCACATAAACATGTACCCTAGGTGTTGTTTTTATGATTTTTCTTTTAATTTTGAAATACAGGGATCATACTATACATGTTCTGCTCCTTGCTTTTTTTTTTTGTATAACTCAAAATTATGGTCATCTTTCCATGTCAGTAAATGTTATGGGCTGAATTGTGTTCCCCAAAATTTCCTGCTTTGAAGTTCTAACCTACAATTCCTCAGAATGTGATTTCATTTGGAGATAGAGTCTTTAATGAGGTGATTAAGGTAAAACGAAGTCTTTAGTATGGGTCCTACTACATTATGAGGAAGAGGAAATTTGGGAACATGAATAGAAAGGGAAAACTATGTGAAGGAACAAGGAGCAGATGATCATCTACAAGCCAAGGAGAGAGGCCTCAGAAGAAACCAACCCTGCTGACACCTTGTCTTGGATGTCTAGCCTTCAGAATTATGAGAAAAGAAATTTCTGTTGTTTAAGCCACCCAAAGTGATACTTTATTACGGCAACCTTAGCAAACTAATACAATAAATATATACCTACTTTGTTCTTTGTGACAGTAACATTGTATTCTTTGTCATAGATAATGTATAATATATTGTTATATTAAACCATATCCTTATTGTCTCAAATGTGTTTATGTTATAAATAATGTTCTTTATATTATAAATATTGTTTATATTATAAATAGTGCAATGTACACCTATCTGGGGGATGGACACACTTATAATTTTGACTCAAATGGTACAAAAGCAATTTATGTAACCAAAACATTTGTACCCTCATAATATTCTGAAATTAAAAAAAAAACCATACAAATGGCTAAGAGGTATATGAAAATATGTTCAACATCACTAATCCTCAGGGAAATGAAAATCAAAACCACAATGAAGTATCATCTCATCCCAGTTAAAATGGCTGTTA
The DNA here is from genome assembly GCA_963574885.1 of Lepilemur ruficaudatus. Lineage (NCBI taxonomy): Eukaryota > Metazoa > Chordata > Mammalia > Primates > Lepilemuridae > Lepilemur > Lepilemur ruficaudatus. Next base: position 52,595 of record CAUYRT010040294.1, read on the forward strand.
TCAAAAAGATAAAAAATAGCAAATGCTAGCAAGACTGTGGAGAAAGGAAAATGCTAGTACACTGTTGGTAGGAATGTAAATCAGTACAGTCACTATGGAGAGCAGTATGGAGGTTACTCAAAAGACTAAAAATTGATCTCCCATATGATCCAGCAATCCCCACTGATGTATATATTATCCAAAAGAGGCTGGGCCCGGTGACTCATGCCTGTAATCCTAGCACTCTGGGAGGCCGAGGCGGGAGGATCGCTCAAGGTCAGGAGTTTGAAACCAGCCTGAGCAAGAGCGAGACCCTGTCTCTACTAAAAATAGAAAGAAATTAATTGGCCAACTAAAAATATATAGAAAA